>QEWY01000612.1:700804-965074 GCA_006503575.1 Baylisascaris schroederi | reverse complement strand
GATAAATTTCTCTCTGTGGCAGCGTAAAAGAAAAGAAGTGTTGCGTAGCATTGAGCAGTTTCTTAAACAATACCCCGATGCAATGTTACTTTACAAATTTGTATTTTTTTCCTTGTTCTTCTATGAATAAAGATCATTCTCTCTCTTCCTTTCCCACTCTCTCCCTCTCCCCCCCTTCCCTCTCTCTCTCTCTCTTCTATCACATTTATCTAAACACTATTCGATTCCTCTCGTGCATCGGAAACATGTTCCAATATATGAATTAATAAATTGACCAAGCAGCTACATGAAAGCATGAAAGGATATAAATGGGAAATTGTGACGTAGATAGATTGGTACGATGCGCATTTCCGATCTGCCTACTAGGCAATTTCATAAACAGCAATCAACTCCATAAAATCATAAAATGTGCGCAATAATGCACTTAATTTACTAATCGATTCGACCACTCTTATAAATTCCGTATAATCTGAGTGCCTGAAAAGCGTAAAATTATATGCAGCACTCTATCTAAATTTCGTAGCCTCAATGACTGTGAAGTCTGAAGTGAAAGCTCAGACAAACATATGCACGCAAACACATAAAAACACACAGGCATGACATCACCGTAATGCGCTTTACGAATATAGAATGCGTGGAAATGGAATTTACGGCGATTTTCGATCAGCTGAAGTGATGTGTGTTCCATATAGGAAAATTAATTTCAATTATGATGCGTATGCTCGCTACGTCGAATTGTTTTATATCTCCTCAATTGACTCAACCACGACCAGTTTTTCAATTCTTTTTTTTCCATTTGATGAAGGAATAAGTCAAAGTATCGTAACATTTGGAATAATAACCCTTACCACAAATAGAAGAATCTAATACTCGTATATTTTTCTCTCTTCCTACTCGTCGAGTTTTATGCTAAATAATAGTAAATAATAAAAGCACTTATGATTGCCGACGAAAGCATTCGGCGATACAATAAAGGTTCATCTCTCAGTTGGATGCAACGATGATTGCTGCTCGACGATGGTTGCCACTCAAATACAGCTGATGCAATTGCATCATGCAAACGCAAATGTTCATTGACGACGTGCCACCTGCTGCGTGCTACACAACAACAAAGCATAATCGATGAGTCAATAAGCGCTTAATTTTCAAACATCAAAATCACATTTATGACAATTGAAATTCTTTACTCCAATATTACCACAGCAAACAATAATCTTTCTTTTCTATCGTCTAACTATTAAATTGCAATTGATAATTTCCTTCTTATAAAAATGTAAACATTTCGGTTAAATGAGATTCCATGGAAGTTTTCCTCATAAATTCAAAAAATTCATTTAAGAAAACTTTCGATTATCGAATGCAGCAAAAATGCTAAATGAAATATGTCATCGTTCAATACAGCAAACTAGTTAAGTATCAAATAGTAGAGTATTATTTTTTTTATAATGCAAGCACTTTATGCACGAAAAGATCAATAATTTAATTTCCAAATTTTCTCAATGAAGAGGAGAATTTTTTTAAAATTTATTTTCGTTTTCCCATTTGCAGTTCATCATTGTTCTCAATAACTTCAATATAATCTTGTGAAAAAAGATATTGAACGACGTGCAGCAAGAAATGTGAGGATATATGGATGCAACAAACGTATAAAAAAGTACTTTTTAAATATAGATATTTGAAAAAGTGAATATAAAAAATCCTCCAAAAAGTGTAAAATAATAGAGAATCAGCATACCAAGAAACCAAAGAAATAGTTTTAGGTTTATATCATTCGAAATATATGATCCTAATAGAAGATCATTTTCATCTTCAGAGAAGTTTTACTCGATCATTAACATATTGAATGCAATAATGTTGCAATATTATATCGAACGCATTTAATACTCTATGTTTCCATTTGTCATTATGAATACGGGCAGTGATAAAAGCTTCGAAATAATTGCTGTATAGAAATGTTTTGTTTTTCTTATTCGTATTGATGGCTCATCCGGAAATTTGTATGCCGAACATACCCCTTTATATATGTCATCGAGCATACTAAATGGTAAAAGAGCAGGAAGTAACCTTTAGACGCATAACAATCAAGAACTCTTCATTACTTTTTAGAGGGGAAGATTTCAATTTTATAGAAACTTATTTACTTAGTGCAATTTATTGGTTTTGATTCCCTACATTTTACAATCTTAGCAGTTAAGTAAATCATAGGGCACAAATAAATCAACTCAAAACCATTATAAGGGTTGATAGTTTTCATGTAGCTAGGGCAATAACATCGAATACAAGTCAATATAGAGAGGAGGGGCTTTACGAGTGTTTATATGGTCATCTGAATGCATTTTAAAAAAAATGGTGTTATAAAAAAGAAATAGTCGCATAAGATGGGTGCGTCTTGTTTCACACCATCAATGACGCATACACAAGATGATAAATAGAAGTGTTCAACAATACGTAGAAAGGTTATGATACTTAAAGCCTTAGAATGCAACAATAAACATAAACCTCATCATCTAATTATTCAACATTCTCACCCCATTGCTATTGTTTATGGTGCAATTCTATTCACGTACTATTATCGATGGGAATTGATTTTTTATCTGTGGAAATTAATTACGAGCAAGTCTCTCATTACGATAAATTTGACAACGTCTCTCGTTGTGTTGATAGCATTCGTATAGGCGATTTCTGAATGACTAGTCAGTCGGCCGCAAATGTGTTGTCGATTCGAAGCGAACCTCATAAAACGTTTGTGCAGAGGGAGCGCAATAATTTAATGGTTGCGAAAGCCAACGACCAACAGAGCATACGACTGATGAAATGTATACATTCTTTCACAATCCCACTTATTCCTCTTCGATGTGATACAACAATTGACGAAATAGTCCTTTTTTTTGTTTATAAAGAAGGAGTTTATTGGTGAGAAAAGATCTAAAAATAGAACTGGCAAAGAAGTCATTATGACAAGAGCGTTAATTTTATCCCGGACTCCGAAGTGTTCATACCTTTGATATGGTGGCTGAGTGAAAGAGAATTCGCGCAGAAAACTAAAGGTCGTGTGCTCATCCCTATGTGCGGACAAATTCTTCATTGTTCGTCAAAATACACATACCAATATGCAAGAAATAAGTATTGGATCATTATCAAGACGGTTTTCTTTGCTTATCTTTCGATGATATATAAGAAAAACAGTTGCAAGTATATCAGTCAAAAAGTGATGCATTTTTAAAATTAGCGTAATAAAATATCATTGTGTTATTACCGATATTCGAGAACTTCTGATGTAATGAGGATGGGCTTCAATAAAGAATAAAGAAGGAAGAGGGTACACATATTCCTCAGATCTAATGTTATTAAGACTAAAAAAATCAGTTGCAGTTGATGTATAGTAAGAAAAGCCAATAGCCAATTAGCTGGTCCTAATTACAAGTGATTCTTTGATTTGATTTCGGAGTGCGGCATGAGCGCGACCAATTCTCGTTTTCGTTTCCTATTTTTGCTAGAGAAAAATTGCACATTTCAATTTCAACGGGATCAGTCGCTGTCCTTCAGCCAGGTAGGGGCTCTACCCCGTATCATCTCCGCTCTCGCCGCCCAATTAGGTAAAAAACTCTATGAAGTTACACATATCTGTTGTTACTCTAGAACCCGCGGTTGGCAGCATAGCTTCTAAGCAGCTTCTTCATTCAAAACTCCGCCGTTAGATTAAATATTAGTTGGCAAAGGGTTTCTCATTTCGAAAAGGTGACGCTCAAGTTTGCAGCAATATGCACAGCATCATAACGACACTGTGGTCTAAGTATTGTGAGTTGTAAATATATCCTTATATTCTTCTAGTGTTTACTCATTTGCAGTACATTCAATCAACAAAATATTGTTCGTTGGCATAAAAACTGAATGGAACACAGATGTGAGCACTTCAGTGGCATGTCATTTAAATCAAGAGCTTCCACGCATAAGTTGATTGTTTTGCAGCATGAAAGTTTTAATTTTGTTGTGTGCGTCTCTGAAGATGCTTCAGGAAGCGTTCAAGACTTCGAGTGCTCGACGTTCTGTGCATTTGAGATCACTCTAAGTTCACATATTGCAGTGACAAATAGTTGGAACGAATGCTGGCCAGTGTGCTGTTGTCGGGCGAGGGGTTGGGGGGAAGAGGCATATCGAAAGGTGCAGCACCATAGATAAATCATGCCGAAAGCGAGCAAAGCAGATGCATGATGGCTGTTTGTGTGCTCACTCCTTTTAGTGTGCATCTTCGACGAGGTCCATATTCAACGCATTCATAACGATAAAGCCGTCTAGAGGAAGGAAAATGTTTTTTGCTTCTGCTTGCTCATAGTTTTTTTGCCGTCTCTTTGATGAACTAACCATCGCAATAAAATCGAAAACTTTATATTTGTTTGGTTCATCTTGGAATGAGAGTATTCCTTTTCGAGAGTCACTCCAAACGTGGAAAAGGAATGGCTCAAGACCCGATCGAGTCACATTTGAGAGAATAGCGAAGATAGTCAAGTTCGTTCCCTTGCTTTATACTCTAATAAACGTGCATAAAAACCAAATTTTTTATAGAAGTGCAGACGCATTTCTCAAACTCTTGAGCGTGTTTCTCACGAAATTACGCAAATTGTTGCCGTTGTTGCATAAAGCAAAAAGTGATTGAATAGGATGTTGGGAATGCGATAAGTGCTAATTAATTATAAGAAATAGTGATCTAAGGACACGTTCATTCGCTTTCAGTGAATGATGTGATCACACTCTATACCACTGTTGCCCATTAAATGACTAGCAATAAATTTGAACCGAAACGGATCGAAAACATGAGCAAATGTTTGCATAAAATGAGAAATAACGAAGTCGATGAGTGGATCGCTTTAAATTTTATCGACCGCTGGCAATTCGTAGACATTGGCCACGAATGGTGGAAGGAAATGCGTGTATTGTGGGCATCCTATGAGACAAACAAAATCATTCAATGATATGAGTTTTTTCTTTTATTTCTCTTTTCAGTGAGATTATTTCAATAGTATCAGCTTAAATTCAACAATTCAGATCTAACTGATTTAACATTGCATCATATTAAATGAAAAGCAATGTATCCTCTCGTAAATCACAACCAATGAGGGTAACGATTTCTCAGAAAGGACTAGCCATAAAAAAAGTACAACGTCACTAAATTCGTGCTAAACGGCAGCTGAATATTTGTTGCTGATCCAAATATGTTACATACATATTATGACTCGGCACTAAAAGTTTCTACCATGACACCTCCTAATAATGATAAAAATATAAAATACATTTATAAAATATTTTTTAACGTGAAAGCAAGAGTAACATATAGTACGGGATAGTGGGGAAGAGAGGTTTGCTGGATGATTCGCACTGGATTTTTCATTTTGGTGTTCTTATTGATCGAGAAATAAAAATGTTTACAAATTTTGCTTCAGAATGTGAAAGTTGCTTAAAAAGGTGTACTAATTGGTCGTTTTAATCATTTGATCAAATCTTTCCAATAGCTGAATTTTATCTACTACCAGATAAGTAAAGCAAGATGATGAGTTAAATGCAACTAAGTTGTTCGAATGAAAACTGTGAATAAAGGAAAGTAGAGATGTAACAGTTTTTTCGGTTATGACCATGTAATGCGTCGAGTACAGATGGAATAATCATTTATGCTGACGTTCCGGCTCCATCATTTATGCTGACGTTTCGGCTCCAACTGTTACATCTATCGATCATGCGTCTGCGAAACAACAGTGTTACTACTCATATTCAAGGAAAGTAGAGAATAAAATAAAAAGTACCTTATAAGGTATTCTCTAGAAGACGCCCGCTAAAAGAACGAAAAATCTGACTATTTGATGGATTTTGGTTTTAAGTCAATAGAGAGTATTCGTGGAGGACATTAATGTACAAAGGGTGAGTGTTGTTCATTCATTGCGAATACCTCTCGATAACGATCCGATAATTGCTGCCAAAATGAGAGTTTACATAAATGCAGTGGGTAATTGTTAGAGCTATTAAGTCGATTCACGCAGCTTTATAGCTTCACTCGTCTTATAATGCAGCACTCTCATATTTCTCGCACTATATAGAAGGCTTTTAGTGCTCATCTACTTGTCGTATCGCATAAATGAATTATTCTAAGATCGTTGCGATTTATTTTTAAGAGATTTTATAGCAATTTTCTAACAATGGGGTGTTATTTGATGACCAACGAAAACTTGTCCGCAGATGGGGACGAACCCGCGACCTCTCGCTTGCCGGGAGAGTGCTCTATCGCTGAGCTACCGGGGACGTTCCCACTAGTCATCAACTTCTTGTTATGAACTCCCGGGTTCAGTTGGCTTATAACTCAAAAACATCAAACATGAATTTTCTAACAATTAACGAATAAACATTCTTCAACGCCAAAAGAAACAAGCTGTCAATTATTTGTAATTATTACGCTTATTGCTGATTATTATATTTACTATCATTTCTGCATAGCATTCAGCAGCGATTTGCTTTTTATTTACTCATTAATTTTTTGTATTGAGTGGAAAAAACGAGTTAGAGTTCAATGTTTTAACTGTTTAGAGAAATGTGGTGAGCATTTCTCTGTGATTTAGGAATTCGCTCATGAATTTTTGCAATATTTCAATAGGCGATAATCAGATACATTCAAACGAAGCCATAAAGCGCATGAGTCTAGCTTATACAGAATAAGTGATTGAGGATGGCGATCGCTGTGCTGCAATGGTTGTTCCACTAAGCGGAGATAAGCCACGCACACACACCTCTGCATGAAATTTCTTCTTCCGCAGGCTTTTGCAATGTATTTGCAGAAGAGTAGTATGGAAGGTTGAGGGGAGAGGGAAGGAATAAAGGGTAGGGGAGAGAGGAGGGGAGTAACGGAAGAGTATGAGATAGCGAACTGCAGCTATACTGTGTTAGTTGATGATGGTGATTAGTTTGTTCGGACGTGTGGAGAACAAACTTGTAATGCACACAGCGCAAGGTGTAAAGGCGAACACACTACCCGATTGATGTGCCGATAGGCCAGAATAAGAAAGAAGACGAACATATAGGGGAAAGTAAATTGAACAAGCAACAGTAGGTCACATCGTGAAAGAGTGAAAACTTTGAACGAAATGTCGCATATTTAGCAGAATAACCAATAAAACAGGAACCTCACTAGCACATAAGAGGTAGTGAGAGAGCGATTCAAAATGCAACCTGCTTCGAAATGAACATAACAAAATGGGCAAATATGTGAACACTGTGAATGAGTGCTTTCATGCAAAAACAACATTAAGAAGGAATAGTCGTTATTCCCTAATCCAAGACGAGAAACCAAGTGATTCTATGGATATGGAAGGGACTTTCTTTTTAAATGCAACAATTAATGCTGCTTTTTATGTATTAGATCTATTTCAACTAATACCGACTTTCACATTTTTATGATCACATTTGAGAAAAGTGTTTAAAAACATTCAATCTGCACTTTTTCATAGCAAATCTGGAAGAGTTCAAATGAGAACGTGCTTATTTATGAGGAAAATTCGAAGGATTCATAAAAGAGGAAGTTAACTTCTTTTTGTAGAAATTTCTATATGCTCAAAGTATAAGCAAGGTAGCTCAAGCATTTGCAACTAGTCTTTTGCAGGTAATTAGGAATCACACATAACTTAAAGGGACGTCTCTTAAAGAAATGAAGGTTGAAGCGTCTTTGAACGTTCTCAATCAAAATTGTGTAGTGAGTAGTGCGGTAAAGACCGCATAGAGATGAAATAGGAGGTTCACACTCGAGAAGTCGCCCAACGTAGACTGTAAATACTGTAACCAGTAAAGATAGATTTTGGAAGTGAATGCTCGAAGAATGAGCGGTTATACCTTTGCATTTACTGCAATACTGGCGGTGTGGCTGTGGAATTTGATGTCGCTCTTTATCGTGACGCTCAGCTATTTGACAAAACAGATAGGCTGCGAGTGCACACTCATTAAATAAGCATTAATTTTATGCGTTAATTCGTCGAAGTAGGATGAGTCTGATTTTGTCTGGGGCCAAAGAAAGCAGTCACTTACGTGACCAGTGGTCAATATGGTTAGAGATGCTTTGAAAATTGGTGATTATGGAAGCTTTGACATCATTTGCAAAAAGTAAGCAATAGGGTTGTGATGAGGGGCCGTCGCATAGGTCGTTAATAAGGATGAGAAGGACAAAATGGTCTTGGGAAGCTGTACTGCTGAACCATTGAAAATTGCATATGCGGTCCTCAATACTTGCTAAGTGGGAAGGACCGGAACGGAAATCGCGTAGCAAACGTAACAGACAGCGGCTGATTTCGTGGGATTTTAGTTTGAAGAGCAACTTAGGCAATGAAACTGAAGCAAACGCTTTCCTGAAGTCGACGTTAACGCAGTCAATGCGGTCGCCACTTAGCAGTGCATGCGTGCAAGCCAACTTTGAAGCGTTCTAAGAAGAACAGCTGTAGTTGATCTGCTATTGAAGAGGCCACATCTGTGCATCTAATTTCTTCAATCGCTGCCTTATGCAGTCTCTTCGCGGAAGAGAAGGTCAGGTATGTTTTGAGGAGGAGATGAGGGATGGGTAAAAAGGGATGGGGATATGAGGGCTGCAGAAGAGTGTGAACTAGTAAAGAGCAGTTGCGGTGTGTTCGTTAAGGGATGCTAGTTGAAAAACACTCACCTATTGACGGTCTATATGAAGTAGTGGCGTTCGTTGTTTGTGCACATGATTGTGACTCCTAACGCAAACACTTCACAGTCTTCACAACCTTTGACTTCTTATATTCCCATCCTCTCCATAGTAATACCCTCTGCTTTTCAGCTGTGCATTTTTGTTAGCTCAAAATTGCGCAGACTGAACTGCAGCGAAAACTAGTAACTGCTTCATTAGGGTATTTTTCTTTTTTATTACTAAAAGAAAATTAAGGAAATATAACAAAAGAACAACGAATATCTATGAGAATATCGAAATTTTATTGAAATAAAGTTTCACCAATAAACTTAGCAAGGTATACTCTGCGTAAGCACATGACTTCCAACTCACTTCTATTGATGTAAATAAAGGTGCGCTAAACTCATTAAACGCTCCTCATGTGTGATCACTAAATTGGGCAATATACAGCATAATCCTCTCAATAAAATTAATGTTATTTAGACAGCAAAACCAAAGCGCAATTTGAAAAGTCTTTGCCTCGGAAGACAAAACAATTTTTTACATAAGATAAAATGCATTGTAATATTAAAAGCTGAAATTTCATACATGAAGAGTCAATAACTGCGTTCTTTCGATTTTCTCCAAGGAACAACGAATAAATCCTCTCGGCTTAAAATTTTCCATATAATGCGAGGAAAAACGTCGGAAGTTATATTAACAACAATTTACTCAACCTACATATAGGCGCTCAGATTTTGAAATAGGCGATCGGATAGTGAGAGCTATGCTGGCAAACTGGTCAGCTGGTTGAACTTTCTATACAAGCTTTTCGGGCATGCCGCAGACTTCATAAGCCCCTATAGACATGCTAGTTATATAAGATTAATGTTGGATATGAGATGAGTGAGATATTCGGATTATTTCAACGCCGCTCCAAAAGCTAAGATAGCATAATCCCATTGAGCTGGATTCTCTGTAAGCATATCGTGTCGTCTTTGTGTATTTCAAATCTTCTTGCATATTCTCTCAGCAAGTAATTTGTTCGCCATATACGAACATCTTTGTATAAACGCATTACATAGTGAAATGCTTAAAAGGTCTTACAGTATCTCGAAAGTCTAAATAACATAAGGCGAAAGGTATCACTATTCGTGTAAAATGAGTTTGAAATACATTTATCGATTTAGAAAATGCAAGTAATACCGCTTCATTCCGTCCACTTTGATGGACAACCCCTTGGCTGGTGCGCTAATCAATAACTCGATGATGAATAGCCACATCCATTGCAAAAGCAAGAAGATTTCATGCGATTGCTCATTGCTCTTTGAACATTCACAATTGATGATGTCGAAAACAGAGGGGACGCTTTCGTACGAGTCACCGCCGCCCCTGCTGTCTTCTATTCGCTCATCGCATTTCTTTTATAGACATCATCCTAGGATCGGAGGTATATATGCTTCTTCTCAGGATGTGTTTCTCCAGACAAAGCGCCGTTCGAAAGTCATTGTGGACAACATTTAACCACACAAAGTTGATCGCCATTATCCCACACATGTAAGTAGCACATTACTGGAAAGGACTTTAGTCGGAAATACTAATTAAAATCTGTTGAGTGCTGCCAATAGCATTTGATATTTGACCTATACCAAAAATATTTCCTGCGCTGATGGCTTCACGTGCAATTTATGACTGTGATCGACGTCATCGTGATATAGAAGCATTCAGTTTCTCAAATTATACCAAGGGTTTATCGACAGTCTCTACATGGCAGCTGAAGCTGCTGAGTGCCAGAGTTGTTTACAGTTAGTTCTGAATGCGTTCTATTTTCACTCGTGTACTTTTGCGAGTATCGGTGCAGAAGCATTACCAGATGAAGCATATGTGGAAGAACGACGTTATCGCGATAAACGATGCATTCACTATATGAGTGGTTTTGGGCGCTTATACGCAGAGCATTTGGCAAGAGAATTTTCTATACGAGTGAACTTTCGGCTGGAAATCGACGCATTATTGAAAACGTATGACAGCATATCGCAATAATAATAATAATAATAATAATAATAATAAATAATAATAATAATAATAATAATAATAATAATAACGAGGGCATATCGTCATAGACGCATAAGGCGCCTCTGGCAACTTGAAGTGCCAAAAACTGTGCTCCCACTTCAAATGATTCTAAAAATATAGTTGCACATCTATAATAAAGAAGAACAATAGAGGCTGACGATGGAAAGGGGCTTCGTAAACGTTTTCGCGATAGACAAACGCGTCTAAACTTTTCAGCATTAGAGGCATCGTGATCATGTAGCGTTGCGTAATACATACTAATCAGAGCTTGTTGCACTGCACGACGAATGAGTATGCAGAATTGTGTTTATGCAACGTTCTCGCTCATCAAACGATCATCAGGGAACCCTCTAATTTAGGTAATGCAGCTTGGTCAAATGTTGATTGATAGCGGCTTGATGAGTCGAAAAGGTAACTAAGAGGTTAGTTTTGTGGAACCAAGGCGATTAGCCAGAATATTTGCAGTAAAATAAAGTGCGGTTCTTATAACGCATCAAATTTCAGGTTTTGAAGGAAAAGGAGAGGCGACTGCTGCTAATTATAATACCGAATTTATGACCTATGCGCTATCGACGTGCGCCGTCGGCATCGAACAATAAAAAAGGCTTTCGTATGCGTAACGATATACGGCGACGGCGCCACATATCCGATTACGGTTTGCGTGCACATTATCAATCCATTACCCATTTTCAAAATAATCTCGAATCGTATCAAATAACGAGTTAGATCCCATCTTGCGTGACAATTTTGCTTTGAGTCTTATTTCCCTGATGCATGAATCTTTCCGGTTTAGAACTTTAGAAACAACGACAACAAACTGCGGTGATTTTGCGTGCCGTTGGCGACAAACAAAAACACACCAACTTTAAGTGAAAGAAGACTATTCAATCCTGTGAAAGCTTTTCATCTTTTATGAATGGCATGGGATGAACGTTGCTTTAAAAAATACATATAGGCAAGTAGCAAGGCCATTTTAAGCAAATATTCACTTCAATCATAGCCACAGAGCACTTCGAATTGCTCCATCCTTTATTGCCGATGCTATGCCATTTGCGCCTTTTCTCCGATTTTTTCCCTCCACCTGTGCAAAAATTCATTATAAGTCATGAATCTATGCAGAGTGAAGGTATAGACTCGGCACATTGTGCACATGCAAGGCTGCACATAGTAGAAGTGACATGCACAGGCAGGAATTGTTGTGCAGTGCAAAGATGGTTCATTGATGGAGGCAGTTCAAAGTGACATTGATGCAAGCAAGGCGAAGAAACTGAAAAAAAGGGCCAAAATTTGTTCTGTAGCGGACGAAATTCGATGACAATGTCGGCACAATGCATGAACTGCATTTATTGCATGAATGCACATACCGCTAACAAGGTGGGCCACATGTCCGAAGACCAAACGCCTGCATCTTATCAACAGAAGAGATCCATCCACAGGGAATGGTCCAGTTGCCAGCGAGGGACCGACCCACAGCGAGCACGTTTCACAGGGATCAGTGCTCAAAAACAAAGTCATCTTTGCACTTGCTTTTTGCCAGATTGCTTATGTGGTGTCTGCAATAGCGCAGATTCACTGTGAATGTGACAAATTTTGTGTGCAAAACATTCGATGGGTTGGAAAACGTTTCGACGCTTTCCTAAATTCCATATTGCCTTTAATTTTGAGACTGACATAAAGATTGCTTCGAGTATACGCCGGAAATTCTATGATAATTTAAATTTTAGAACATACTAACAATGATAATAATAATGATCAAAATAATATTAATACTAACACTAATACTAATACTTATATGGTACCAGTACTAATAGTACTGCTACTACTAGTAACACAATAATAGTAATAACAGAAACAATGACAACAACTAATAATAATTTAAGTTCTTTAAACAGTGCAATCAGAATCACCCCCTTTCTATATTCTCCACAGCTGAGAGGAAACAGCAAAATTTATGGCTGCCTGCCGAGAAACAAACTCAAAACAAATGAACCTAAACATTTCGAATTCACTTCTTTCACTGTGTTATCTAGGTGTGTGCAGATGACATGGCTTTCCTCTAGCTTCTTCCTTATGTATCATTTACTGTTTGAGAAAATGAATCGTTGCATCAAGACGACAACATCTTTGCGAAATAAACCTAGTGTTGCTCTCAACAGCTGAAATTGTTACATCATCCTTCTTCACGAACATAAGTTTCGGATTTAAAACAGTCGCTGGTCCAGATGCTGTATTTTACCACTTTAAAACAGCAACTATTGACTTGTAATTGTAGAATGTGATATTTTACCACAGTTGGGGTTTTCCTCTGCTTTCCCACTGCCGTTTTCCTCAATTTCATTCTTATTCGCTTGTGCAAAACTGTGCCATGATCCTATCAAGACATTTGCGTAATTATGTCCATATGCGTGCGCATATCTCTTCGACCAACAATTTCAACTTGCTACCAGCAAAAGCTATAGCAAAGAAATCTGATCGATATAACCTTCATGAAACAACCTTTTGCCCACCACTTCCGCTCCTACTGATCACAACTACGAGTTTACGACATATAGGCGTGCCATAAAATTCGCACATCAATTTTGTTCTACTATTGCTGGGATGTGACCCAATAAACCAAATTTGTGGCCTTGATTTTGTAGAAGCAACCAGTTGCATAGGAAGGCGCATTATTTGGTATTTTGTCAGTGTTCCTGGATATTTGAGCTTTGTGGATCGAAATGCAAAACACATATAGCACATCGACTTATTGGAAAGCTTTTATATTTGTTGTCTGAGAAGAAACGCAGAGATAAGGCAATAACAAACAAGCACTAATCATAAAAGCATTCCATTGAGAGGCGACCATATAGGTGCAATTTTTTTTCTCACGCTTTCATTGAGGCGCGACCTTCATTTGTGATACGTAGCGTGGTTGTTCACATCGCAGCACAGCGTTATAATTACCCCATCGCAAAGCGCAAATCGCTTCAAACGAGCGTGCTCTACATCGTCATATTCAACACACATTTTGTCAATCGTGAAAACCAATCGCCGATTGTCGATGCAAACTGATGGTAAATCCAGTCCATCCAGTCCATCACCGGCGAATTCAGTTCTTTATCTCGCGAACAAATTGTTCAATGAGAGCAAATCAGAGGGGATATTGCGACGATTTGATTTTGCAACAGAAAGATCGATTACGGTAACCTATAACTTCATCCACAAATTGATGGATTTCACTGGATCACCCTCTACGTAAAAGAAACGGGGTTCTCAAAATTTTGCATAAAACCGTAAGACGAAATTTTCGAGGTCACTAAAGCAACTTTAAATTATTCCTCCAACTATCTAAATTTATCGTATTACGTCCGTACGATTTCAGAAAAGATGGGTTATGCTTTCTCATAGCAAATACTTCAGGTGGTCTTTTAAGACTTCAGGTGCGCTAAGGAGGGCCGCCAGCAATGCGTTATGCCTCACCATTCATCACTCGACATCTGCCTGCGAGATTTCCTTGCAACCTTCTGATGGCTCTCAGTGAGTTTTGGTATGACAGAGCATTTGTGAACATTAGTTTCACCATGACGACGTGATATAGCAAATAAACGAGTCATAAAGATATTTTCAGACTACTTGAATGCCATTCAAGATTTAGTTATTGCTGTCAAGTTTTACTTCGATAGTCTGCTGCCATCTTGTTTATGGATTGTGGGAATTCGTAGAAAGTATATAAGGAAAAAAAAGTATATATCTCCTCTATTCTAATTTAAATCTTCTAAGGATGACCAACAGAGGTGCAAGAGGAACCTTTCAAATACAGCGCTATAGCCACAATTTCCCACTTCATTCCTTCCCGGCTTGTTCGACTGGGTGGTGATTTGCACTGTCCACTTTATTCATACTACCCTCGCTTCCTTAGTTCACTGCAGTTTGGCGGCGTTCTGAGAAAGTGGCGTTTTTATGGTGCAATAAATGGCCAATCAAGCTTCGTGAAAAGTCAAATACAGCGCTATAGCCACAATTTCCCACTTCATTCCTTCCCGGCTTGTTCGACTGGGTGGTGATTTGCACTGTCCACTTTATTCATACTACCCTCGCTTCCTTAGTTCACTGCAGTTTGGCGGCGTTCTGAGAAAGTGGCGTTTTTATGGTGCAATAAATGGCCAATCAAGCTTCGTGAAAAGTCACAGAGTGTGCAGATAGATGTGACGCCTATAGACAATTACTTTTATTCGCTCTCTGCAGGTATTTCGAAGAAAAGCTATGCTTGCCGGAAACCGTGCCTAGAAGTACTAGAGAGATTTGGGGGCCACAGAAAGACGGCGTATAAAGAAGCTAAAAGTTTTTTTATAGCTCGAATTTAGGTCCAAGTGGCGCATAAATTTCGTTTGGAATGATTGCAGTGAATTTATGTCGAGACTGAAATAAGCCAATCGACAAAGATGCGCACTGATGAGAGGCAAAGCTTGGGAAGTGTTTCATCTAAGCAAAAACCTTTACTACATAAACGTTTGACTGTGATAAGCGATTTGTAACGTTCGAAGCAAATGTATTTTTGAATTTCGCAGTCAGAGTTACATTTCGAAGTGAATAACTGTGAACGAAAGCGACGATGATCAAAAGCATTTGAAAACAGAGATGTATTCTAAGCAAGGGAGGTATTTGATATGAAATGATACTATAACGAATAAACGGCAACGATGATGATGAGCTTTCTGCACACATTGTTGAGCTACTAAAGCGGATTTTCCATCACTGGAAGTTTATAACGAAGATGTTACGTTCCACAAAATAAACTTCGTTGGTGGTCACATGAAAGATAGGACAAAGTTATGATTGTTACTCACATAAACACAACAAACCTTGACGAGCTTGCCGATTAGCTGAAAAGAATTGCAATAAAACGAAAGAAAAATAAAATGGTCTCAGAAATTGCAGCGCCCATTGTTTGTTTTTTCCTTCTCCAAAGTCGATTGCAATTAGCTGTCCATGTGTGGGGGGCCTCCTCTCGGTGGGTAGCCTTATTTAGCACCGATTGTCCATATTTCTTCAGCATCGCTCCGTAGCCTTTACGACCGTTACATGTCACTTGTGGTGGTCGTTCTTCGATCTGTCCACTCAATTCGTCTTCAGCTTCCAAGGCTTCTGAAGCTTTCAAGAAAAATAAGTGACAGCATTAGGCTAATCGATTACTCCAACAGAAAACGTGAATTCATAAAATTGAGAACACAAAATATTTCGTCCTCAGGGTATCACATTCATCGGTGGATGTAGTTTGGCTGCAGTTGATATCATGGATGCAAGAACTTCAATTTCCGAGGATCAGCAACACCAGCGAGTTGTTCAGGAGCTGAACCGTTCCTCCTAACAGCTAAGGTGTTCAGAAAAATGAACCAACTCACTGAAATTAAAAAAAAAAAAACCTTTTTGAAAAGAAATACCTGGAATATTACCGCTTTCCGAGTGATTAACTATTTATGCAAAAACAAATCACTGTAACTGACCGTTGCTATATCCTGTTGCTATATTACACACCTAACTATATGCTTGGTAGGGATAACTTGGCCACATTGCCGAATCAATGAAGACATATGACAAGTTTAGCAGTGGGAAAGCTTGTTCATGAAAGGCGAGGTAAAGGAAGTCCCCAGCCTCCTTCGACCCTGAACTCTTTATTAGGCACTCTGACGAGATTTAAGGCCGAACAGATGTGTCGACGGCTTCTAGTGTTGTTTATCCGCCCGCCACAAAAGGTGCATTATGAACATAATATGTCTGTAACTGCACATGTTTGTTTCCCTCATCAAACATCGTTATATCACCAATAAAGCAAAATAGTTACTTGTAAGATAAAAGCATCCAATAAGAAGAGATGAATAAGAGCAGACTGTAAAGTAGGTTACAAATGCGTTAAAACATTTGAAAGCTTAATAAGCTAAGCAAAAGCTTGCTAACTGCAATCCATTTCAGTGTGAAGATACTCTGTCCTTTCAAAAGTTTAAAGTCGTGAACAAGCAAAACTGTGGCGATTAAATTTAACCATTTCAATCTACACGATGAATGATCTCACAGTCAAATTTCTCTGTAATAGATCTATTCATTCCTAAGTGATAGTTATACGCATTTAAACATCCCTTCAAATTTGTAATTCAAGGATTTTTTTCTACAGTTGACCATTTACAAAGATGAACGAGTTTTTTTCCTGCTTAGGATTTCCTGTTTAGGTCAAAGATGCACATTTAGACATTTTTTGAATATTGACACGATCAATTTGCATATTTAATGCAGTGCGCTGTGTTTCTTGATAAATTGTGATACTTACCTGCAAATTACGATCTAAAGTTTCTCAAGTTTTATGCCATTTAAGCATGTTCAATGGTTTTTGATGTATATGAAAGCAAAAGCCGTTCCACATTTCTGGACTATCTTTTGAGTTTTTTTTTCGCTTGACTGGCTCCTTATAGGAGGTTTTTTTGAAAGTTCTTTTGTTTGTTTGGTGATATGACATGATGTGTCACCTATTGGTTTTCCACATCGCTAGATTTGACAAACATCAACAAAACCTGAAGAACAAATTTACGCACTAGTGTTTTGAACCGATATGTCATCAGTAGAGCATCTTATGAACCTATCAACTATGATAGCCTATTGGATGAACTGGAGGGTGATTTTCTCCACTCAATATGTTTAATTCTTTTGAAAATTCAGCAATTAGGAGTCAGAAATCGCATTTTGAGCTTAGGTTTCTTTCTTTGAAATTTTAGCCTGGAGTATCGTACTCATAGGCTACTGATGTTCTCGATCTACGGAGATCACAAATTTTCTAAGCTCTCTGGATGAGATTTATAAGGAATTTCAAATTATGCTGAAAAATCAACAGCATTTTATTCATTGGAGTTACCACGATCTTCGATCGTCGTTTGTTTCTTTCAAATAATGGGAAGTGCCTTTTTATTTCATCTTGTTTGGCACATATAATTCCGGAGGTTGCAAATAAAAGGCGTTTGAGAATGCGAAAGCATTGTGCGTTTGTAAACGTGCTGAATGAAGGAATACGCAGCAACGACCAGTTTTCAAGTTTCGTTCTCCTCTGTAAACATGCCTATAGGTGATCTTTTGATGGTCTGAACTTGTCACCGTTGAAATGCTCCATGGTTGTCATACGCAACAGTCAGAGCGCTCATCATTGTACGTGCATGGGGTTCACCTTTTTGATTTTAGTGAGCAGAGAGCACACAAGCAAACAAACAAAGCGCAGTCTTCCCTTCCTAAGTAGCCAAATAAAAGCAGTGATAAGATCAGTGTTGAACATTTATTGTGCATTAGCCTCCTGCACTCTCTACAGGTGTGTATCTTCGAGCGATGGCATTCATAGTACCGGTAATGAAGAAGGACTATTCGATTTACTCGAAGAAAGTAGCTCCCATTAGAAGTTCACCATCCACACGTTGCTCATTTAAAGGTTGGTCATCTGTTTCGGCTCCATACGATTCACTTCACAATGTTGCTTTATTATTATATCTTAACGATGATTTACGAAGTTTGTTTTTACATGCAATCTCTATGGTCACTAATTTCTCTTTTAAAGAATGTTCAAGGATTTTGTGATTGTTGTTTGCTTGTTTGTTTGTTTTTTGAAACCAAAGCGTAACCTTACCAGGGAACTGAAAAACCCTTTTCTTTGTTTCCATAATATTCTCAATAACTAGCAACAAGGGATAGTGTTTCTTTTAAAAAATGTTTTGCAGCTCACCACATTGCTGGCAAATTTTATGCTGCAGAATAAGTTCTAATGAGATTCCTTTTCAGGTTTGGAACCGATCGAAAAATTAGAGGTAGGCAGAACTTACGAGAAGCAGCGAATCGAATGCCGTCTTGCGCCATCGTTATCCAACACCCGTCATGTTCACTTTGGAAATTGTGAGACGATCAGCTACTTTGTTTTTGGTTCGTCATTTCCTCACTTGTTCGATAGAATGTCACCCGAATGAATAGCGTGTGGTGACATAGATGAGCCATAACATTCCCATGTTACACCACACAACAACTTCCTCTTGCTGGTCGAATTTTTGGCAAAGTGGCGATACGAAAGCGGAATGACCACCTTAAAAATTTTTATGGCCAGTTATGCCAACATGCAAGAATATTTGTCACTAATCCGTTACTTCTGTGAGGATTCTTTGGAAATTCCACTATAGAACGTTGTTATGGCATAAAATATGGTAATATTAGCTTTCAAAGTTTTCGATCATATGTTGTAACTAATGTAATTAGTTCGTTTAAAATCCCTTTTGCTTTCTGTATTTTGAGAACATATATATATGTGCTGATTCTCGAATACATTTGCAGATGAAGAAACACTAGTAGGAGAAGACGACGGTTTGGAAGACTCGAAAGAAGTGGACAACACCAATGGAAGCAATGTTCCAAATTATATGCCCATACACACTGTGCTGCGATCTGCCTTGCGGCGATCTTATACTGTTGCAGCTAAGCCATCAGCTAGAACTAGCGGTCAGTCGAGCTTAAGAACCATTTGGAAGATGGCGATTTTGTGCTCTCCAAAGAACTGACAAACCGCGGTTGTGCATTAAGAATTTAAGCATCGTGCTTTTATCGGCAAAGAGGGCAATATATCTCTTGACAGCTGTTTAAAGGACTTCTTTAGGCAATTTCAGAAGCTTTTTTTTTTGGCAAGAGGAAAGAAAACATTTTCCTAAATAAAGTTCCAATTTATCTGGGATTTTCAAATAGTCTTCCTTTTCTGTAAGTTCTGAAATTTGGTATTCTTCTGCAAGTCCATGTTTAAGAGAAATTCAAAGTTCTTTATAATATTAGTAAATGTTAAAGTGTCTCTTTTCGGGCAACTTTTGCATTATTTGGGGTTTCAGTAGGTGGGGACCTCTTTTGCTGCCGCTTCTTATATATTCCTATGATTGCCGCGCATTTCGTCATAATATTGGTCTTATTATTGTTTTTGCTGTACAGTTTATAATTTAAGTGGAAGGCAAGACTAGGATTGATTTTCTTTCATAAATACCGCAGGTCGGAATTTAGAGATGTATGAAAATTTGTGTCAAAAAACGGCTTATTCTTTTACTAAACTGCTATTGAGTTGGCGTTGCTGTACAGTCGTCTTTATAGTCTTCAATTACTGAATGCAGTCAAATGTTTGTACATATTGTATTTAAGCGTGGGGTTTATGCAACGTTTTGAAGTTTGCAATAAAGGTGCTCAACGAATACTTATGTTATTGTGGCTGACATTCGGCTGTCAATAATAGGCTAATCATAAGCCAAATCATATACGCAAATTTATGCAATATTTGTAATTACCTGAGCAGTGTAGTCAATTGTATGCAAAATGGGTGAATAGGAAGACCAACTTAGTGAGGACGGATGCTACCGTATGCGTTAGCATTGACGAATTGTGAAAACCCACAACCAATGGAAATTACGGTTAGAATTTCGCCCTCAAACATAATTTTCTTTTTCAGTTGTCAGTTTGCGGGTTCTCATTTAATTGATTTATGAACTTATCTAACCTTTGGTTTCGCTACCTGAAAATATCCCCACTGAGAAGCTATTCAAATACATCATTTGGCGATAACAAAGTAAGAATTTTTTTTCGATAGCAAAGGAATTGCCTCCCTATCGATAAACAACTAATAGCGTCATCGTCGCTTATCTTTTTACAAGTGAACTCTTCAAATTTCGATTTTCAACAATAGTTTACATTTGGAATTATTAGTGGATATGAAAATTTTCGAAGAGCTAAACAACGCAACACTGAAATATGATCTTTCAGAGAAGACGACAGCTGAATGGATAAGCTTAAAACTCTTCGACAATAACCTTTATCTAAAACAAACAAAAACCACTCTCGAAATGCAGATTCCATTCATTTCCCGCAGCCTATTTTTCACCGAACAACAGTGACGAAAGAAAGGCGTGAATTTTCCGTTGGTTGGTAATTCGAAAATAAAAAAAAGCAACTTCAAATCATGATTAGAATCCCGTCCTCAGACATCATTTAATTTTTTACTCGTCAGTTTGTGGGTGCTCATTTCTCGCGACGGAAATTCGAACAGCTAAGTTGACTTCTCGAGAAGGTATTGCTGAATGAATAATTTGAAACTAAATGTTTCAGTGATCATGCCATGCAGCACAAATGAATAGCATTAAATCTGTTGGATGCATTGATTACCCAACCGAACTTTCAAGTGATTAACATTTCACCTGTGGCTCACAGGCGATTATGAAACTTCATCTGTCTTTTTAAAATATTGCACAATCGAAGTGCAGCGTTTGAGGTCCCAAGATATTACTGCTTACAGTTCCTTCATATCAACTTCAGTTGAGCAACGACGATGAGTAACAAACAAATTTCGAGGCAGAATGTCATCAGCAAAAAATTTCGCTCGAAAAATCCATTCTTTTGTATTCTGCGCATTCAGTGTTTGGCAGTCTTTCTTATTAGGCTATCAAAGTTTTCAAGCTTTTATATCATTTAAAATTGTATATTACAGCCTTTCAAGTAAAAGTTACTAGTTGAAACACACTCAGAATTTCCAAAGATTCTCTTAGGGATGACTTGTTAACAAAATTCAACTTCATCGGAGTTTTCCTTCGCCTTTTCCATCACTATCGACCATTTTTTGCTCAGGTGGTCTTCGAAACGTTTTGAAAGTAAACTTTCAACTTGCGCACCAACGGTTTTTTCGATGCAAGTGAAGTGTAGCGGGAGAGGTGGCACGATATGGGCTTTTGCATTTCTCCCACTTGAGCAGCCAGTTTCATAAGGAATCAAAAGGAGTAATGATATAGAAGATCATCATTTAGTTACACTATATCGGCAAGTTCCTTTACTCCAGCTTCGGTGCTTCCTAAGTTGAAACTACCGGAAGACAGGTAGTTGCGTATTTACGTGTAAAAATTACGGGATCCCTGCCACTCTTCCCTCAATTAAACACCTAAGACTTGTCTATTCCCTCCTCCTGATGCTCGACCTAATACTGTGCAAGCCTGCACCAATATGGTTGCTAGAATTTTATTATACTTTAATAAAATAACCAAAACAAAAGGGGCTTGAATGGGGGAAAGTCGATCAAGAAAAGTTTCGGGATCCAGTGGCGCTTTCAAACGATTTGGTCTAATCGGAGGCCACTACTCGACAGCGATCGCTTTACGCGAAGGAATCACTCTTTGCAGTCACCTAAAGAACGCATTAGCAAGAACCAAGTTCGAAAAAGGCGATAACTGCTCTGTGAAATAACTGAAACAACAAGAATGACTCGGCTATTATCTAAGATTTTTTTTTAATATGCGCCCACTTTCGTCTCACTGCATTTATGAAGAAATATGTCTACATCTCTCTGCCGTGCACGCAAACAGAATCACCAATTTACTGGTTCCCTTATATACCTTGAGACACGACTTGATATAAATGCATTTTACAAGTGCAAATTGGCTAAACGCATAAAAATCTTTGAGATAAGATATCACTTGATAGGCCGGATTATCAAACGTTGTGAAAGAGAGGTAATGGCCTGCTCGCCTAGCCAGCGAGAGATAAGATATACATGCGAAAAATTTATTTCTTCATACATGTTCACATTATAATGCAATATTTTCGCATTGCTAGGAATGCCTATTATGCAGCTTCAAAGCGCATTGTGGTAACATTTTATATACGTGTACTATAAGTGCGTGCATCCACCTGTCCGCTTAATTCAATTCATAAATTACTGCAACTGGAGTTTTGAAATTTGCTGAGTACAATCGGAATCGTATAGCATTCTTCACGTTATCCATTAAGGCAGGGATAAGTTATTGTTACTTCAGATTATTAAAATATCCGCACATGTTTTACTGGATCTTAACTGGTCAAATCACAAAAATTGGATCCTTTTTCCAGAAAATTAAAAAAAAAAACGAAGTTGCACCGAATCAACTATTTAGATTTCACAGTGAATATTCTATTTTTCGTTGATGATTTGTTTAAATGATTGTTGAAGTAAATTGAAAGCAAAAACACATACCACGCGCATTTCTGTTGTACGCTTTGTCACTTTTTTTTCTAATTTTATTTACTTTTCAAAATATTTGGTCGTTTTTCTATTCCCTTAGCTATCAAATATTTTCATCTACCCAAATGCAATAGTTTCGTATCTCTATATATATGACTGATTTGTGTGAAATTTTAAATGCTATAGATGAACTCATAATGAATGAGTGATTCAAGGAAAACTTAACGTACGATTGTATCGATAGAGATAACGCAGTCGGCATTTAATTGCTATAATAGGATAAGAACTATAGTATTCAAAGTGCAAATAGTGGTTCACATTATCGTCGCGTCAAATAAACGATATGATAGGAGTGCAATTACGTTGAGTACGGGGAAACCCGAGCAAATGAGCTTTGTTTTGTCAAGGTAAGCTTCTTTTTTTTTCTGCAAGAGAAAAGAATCAATAACGGCCTATTAAAGAGTTGGTTACATACGACACGAGTTGTTTATGCATTGTTCAACGCCTACTGAGATGCTATCAGAAGAAGCAACATATATAAGAGGGGAAACGACAAATAATCTTCAATGGAAGTATTGCAATCGATAAACTACCTAAGTAATCCATGGTGTTTTGCTTGTGGAAAATATCCAACAACACAAAAACAACAAAATTTTTGAAGTGAATTTGTGCTGAACGAATTTCGAATGAACTTCTCTTCAATCTCATTTGGTAGACTTTATAATAAATTCAAAATTTAAATGATATTCCAAGAGGGAAACCTTTTTGTTGTTTTTTTTCAGACACTGAAAAATTGGCTAAAGGGTGGGGGGGAGAGGGGAGGCTAAAATTTCGAACATATATTTGAGGACTGATTGTTTGTTGGTGTTTCAGGCGCAGAACTAGAAAAAAACTTCTGCGCTCGAATCATTTTAGGGCATAATTACATTACAAGCAGGAAGTTCAATTTACTATGGCTATAAGCCGATGAAGTAAGCCAAATATCCTGAATTTCCAAAGTAATTGTTAACTAGCTGTTAAACTCTGAGCAATGCTATTTGCGAGTTAAGCACGTCAAGGTTAAGAAGAACATGAAGCTTTTCTTAATTATAAATTAGATGGCACTTGGATCAATACGACTGCTACTTTCTTCAGCTGATACTTGCACCAATACCACTCCTAGGTTATCCGATCATTCTGAATTGCTTCCGCATTGCGGATGTGAGCAAAAATTCGGGAAATATGATCGAACATTTTTTTCCCTATATTCGGCAGATTTTAATTAACATTGGGAAATGCGCGTATCTTTCATAAAAATACGAGTGCAATTTCTGGCTGCTGTTGATGCTTTATGCAGTTTTTCATGATTTTATTGAACAAAACTTTATTCAAAAAGATAAAAAAACTATCACTAACTATAGACCTTCTTCCTGAAAATTTTGTGCAGCGGAACCCGTGTAGCATTGTGAGCGATGTTTGTGTGATATTCACATTTGCAATCTTTTAACGAGGGACAATAACGTTTTCTAGCTGTCGAGAAACTTTTCACTTACAGGATGGAAATATTTGTGGCCAAGGAAGCGGAGAAAACTACAATGCGATGATAAGGAAGAAATTCGAAACTTCATTCATTCATGCATCATATAAATTACAATTCTGATCGAATAGCCAAATCGAAATGAGACGTTTTTATTTTTGAAGATTAGACGCTAACGTCGAATAAATCTGAAAATCTTTGATCGCTGCAAAGTGCTCAAAGCATCTGTTCTATTGTTGATGGCTGCACATTATAATGCTTTAATCGAATAAAAATGAACACGTAAGAGAGAAAATTGCTATCGTATTGCTAATAGAAACGATAAGCAAGTTAAAGGTCATCGATGCAAGTTAGCGAGCAATCCGCTCGAATAAATTTGATTTTAAATTTATGGACTAGAATTTATGTAACTGATTGGCTGGCAAGAAGATGAGCGGAATAATAATTGATAATAAAAACAAATCAAGAAGATTGATGCAAAATAATGATTTGCACTCAAGCATACCGAGACGTCTCGAACGAAAAACTATCGAGTTCACAATTGCAACATAGATGCAGCAAATTTTTTAAAATTAGATTCAGGTTTTGAGTGGAAAAAAACTTAGATGATTGCTTGTAGGAATCATAATGCCAGATGACTGTCACAAAATCGCATTCGATACGGTTACCGCCGCAAGGAAATAACTATTAGGCTCTCAAAACAGGTTTTTGCATTGGGTCTTTCAAGTTACTAGTGTGGTTGATATAAAACAACGGGGTGAGGCAAGGGCGGAAAAAGTGGGGGGAAATGTGGAGGAATGGCGACGCGACACTAGCTTTGACACTGGATACGACGAGTTCCATAATGTGCTCAAAAATAGCGAACGGTTTATTAGGCTTTTGCTGCATTCCTGTTTCTCTCTTTAAATTTCAGCGCTTTGGGATTGGCTTGACGTTGCTCAGAATATATTGCACATTTGTCAGCCTGTGATGGCTTCAATGGTTGAAGACTTTCATTCCTTTTTGGGAAGGCGAGGAGGGGCGGCGGGATACGCATCCTTCGTATACACATCTCTTCTCATACCAGTGTGGCCACTTTCAGGTGTCTTCATATACCTTCCATCAACTACCAATCCTGGCTCTGCATAAACTTCTTTTAGGTATTTTTTTTTACACTTCGGAAGTTCTGCGTAAACATTTAAACACTTATGCATCTTCTGCCAAAAGTAGTATAGTATCCCAAAAAGTACATCGATTATTAGGGAGTAAATGCTACGAAGGAAGTGATTTTCGACATAATAGCATATTAAAGAATACAAACGATTACGTGCGAAAAATTGTGTCGAAATGAAGCGATATGCATCAAAGATCGCAATACAAATGTATAATGGGCTTTACTTATGGAATGAAGGGAACACCTGAAGAATGGCATGATTTTTGAGCTCTTTTATGCATTGTGCTGTATTAGCGCACAGCGTAGAACGCAATGAAATACAGCCTTCATCTTAAAATCGTATCGAAATTTTCTAGTTACAATTGTATAGTGAAGTGTAAAAACAAATGACCTGAGAAAATATGTATCAAGAAGCAATATGTAGGCGCAAAACCGCATCAACATTTTTTATGTTACTTAGCAACCGAGTGCGATTTATTTGAAAATTATACTTGCCAATATTTTCAAGGCCAAAAAAACGCAGAATTATAGAGGATTACTTCGGTGTATTTTTTTCTTTTTTTTCTTTTTTTTTTTGCAATCTCTTTGCTGGAAAAAGGACACCGAAAGCTCGACAAAGAGAGTGGAAGATATGTTTGTTTGTTATGCATAGCAAGATTTTCCTCAAAGATGTCCTTGAATAGTTTTCTTCTAAAAATTTCCTACCTCTAAGATTTCAACTGATGATAGTAATTTTATTTACAAAATAGCTGTCAAACGTGCATTACACTTCTAGATGTCGTCATTCGATCTTCCTTTATTTTAAATAAACGCTACAGCGTTCAACAACAGTGCAGATTTCAGAGATGCTAATAGTTTTGCTTTTTTTTTTCTTCAGCCGGAAGTGAACGTATAATACGAAGCAACCACAGATGCGTGAAATGAATAAAACAGAGCAAACCAATGGATTGCTTGTTGATATAACGCTCGGTTGTCAATAGCAACGCTGCCTATCAAAATCGCTGGAAAATGCAATTAGGTAGCAGTTGCTATCAGCTTTTGGAGTGATTACGACTTGCTTTAGCCAATCCAGCTTAAAAGATGTCACGTTGGCGAACAATCCTCCATTTCAAATACAATTATTTCCTTTCTAATTTAAGCATTAATAATGTTCATTTTATTTTAGCGATCCATCATCACATGGAGCTGATTGATCATTTAACGAAAAAATTTTTTAGTGCACTGCGAAAAAATCTTCAAAAATTCGAATTCTTGGGCATCAATTTCAAACAGATATCGTATAATCTTTTATAAAGAATTTTCACTTATCCGCTATTTAACCACCTTTATCCAATATCTCTTGCGCATTTTCTGCTTCTGTTTCTCCTCTTGTATGAATGATGCCTTAATCATATAATTATTGCAAAATACAGCTTGCTGCAATAAAGAAATAAACAGCAGTTTGAGATAGGTAGACTTTACTGACGGCAACTTCCAGCTGCCTGAATAGTTTAGCGACCAGACGATCGATGAGAGACTGTTTGAGCGACCATGATGTCTATTTCACGTTGAGATGTTTTGAATAGAAAATTTTATTTTTATATTTTATTGAAAACATTTTGCATGCCAAGCAAGGTGCAAGAAATTGGACAGCAACAGTGGTCAAATCCGATTTAGTACAATATGAGAGATATTATGTGATATTGTTTCTAACTGGGTAAAGTTTTTCTAAAACAAAATGAGCGAAAAATAATTGAAGAATCTGAGTTAGAAAGGCTAGGAGAATATGTGCTTTTTGCAGTTCAACCTGTTAGTGAACTATACAGCAAATTTTATAACTTCCGCAAGAGACGATATATGGAAGAGAAAATGTAATCATTAGACCAAAATGACCTAGAAATTAGATCGATTATCGCAACTGCTATGGTCCGGAAATTGGAATTATTGCACAGACAAGCGTATAGTGATGCCAGTCTTTAACCCCCCTCCCCCCTTCTCTCCTACTTCAAAAAGGGGAGGTGTTGGATATGTGGTGATGTTTCATAACATGCAAAGTGATGATTTCGCCTACTGAAAGTGCGATTGCAAAATGCATGCACGTGGCAAAAAGTGCATGCAATGTACAATGGTCACGTCATGATGACGCGCAGCGATGTAGTGGATATCACGTGAACGCATAGCATGGCTGTTATATTTCAACATGGACTGTCACGTGACGACCACCATATAAGCTGGGCCTTTTCCATTGTTTTTGTGAGTGTTCTGGGTGTCTCAATAATTCGGTCCTTCGTCTAATAAACCTCGCTCCTCACTCCTCCGTCTACATCATCACACCGCCACTCGGCGACGCAACAATCCCCAGTCAATAATCAACAGTCGCGACCAAATACACAACAGTGGCGATCAGGGAACTCTGCAACGAGGATCAGTTATGGCGACTCCCTCAGAAAAGCAGTTTCAACAGCTCCTCGCGACGTTCACGAACGCTCTTCGCGACGTGACTCAACTTCAACAGTTGCAGCTACCACAGCCGGGCGGTCCAACGCGACAGTTACTCTCCGGACGCCTCACACAGTTCGTATACGACGCAGATACGAACCTAACATTCGAGGTTGGTATCGACGGCATGAGGACGTCTTCGCAGTTGATGGCGCAACGCTCGACGATGCCACTCGCGTTCGCCTCCTGCTCCAGAAGCTCGATACTACCGTGTACGAGAACTATGCCAACTACATTCTACTGAGAGCTCCTCGCAACGTCAATTTCGCAGACACGATCGCAGTGCTTACGGATCTATTTGGACCGCAACAGTCGCTATTGAATGCAATGTATGAAGCTCGCTAAACAACCAAGAGAAGACTTCGTTGCCTACGCAGGACGAATCAATCGCGAATGCGCCAACTTCCGATTTGGGACGTGCACAGAGGACCAGTTCAAATGTCTTATATTCGTATGTGGTCTACAATCGAGCAACGACGCATTTATTCGACTCAAGCTGCTCGACAAGATCGAGATGGATCCGACCTGTACGATCAAGACGCTAACGGAGGAATGCAAACGACTACTCAACCTCAGGCCAGACACCCAAATGATCGAGAACGGCTCCTCGCCCATGCAAACGGTCTACTCAGTCCAGCAAAACTTTCCTTCTCGACGAAGACCCCAGCCAGCTCAACGGAACCAAATACCACAATCTGGCAACCAAGTCAAAGGCCAAACTCGGCGCTCCAATGCACCAAGGATCCCCCAACTCCATGCTGGTTCTGCGGCGCGATGCATTTCAATCGCGACTACAAATATCGCCAGCACCGCTGCTCCTTGTGCCAAACTACTGGACATAAGGAAGGCTTCTGCAACGTTACCAAACGCCGCTCAAGGAACAAGCACCGGCCAAAACAACGTGCTTCGCCCCCACATCAAAGAAGACAAGCACGATCAGATGCAGCTTCCAGTGTCTCAAGGATCGACTGCACCGAACATCGACGCTTCAAAATCGTCACAGTGAACGACAAAGCAATCAGCTTCCAAGTGGATAGTGCATCAGATGTCACGATCATCAGCAAGGCAACATGGCAGCTCATTGGACGACCAACTCTCCAGCATTCATCACTCATCGCTCACAGTGCATCAGGAGATCAGATCAACATTCTGGGACAACGAGCATGCACCTGCAGCTTCCAGAACGCATCAGCGAAAGGACTGTTCTACGTAGCCAACACTCAGTGCAACCTACTCGGAGCAGAATGGATCTCAAAGATGGGGATGTACGCACTCATGGACTCCCTCCCAAGGAAGGACCCAGCTGGATCGACAACAGTCAGCGCCAGTATCGCTGCACCAAGCAGCAGCCGCATAGCCATCGATCTACAGCGCCGCTATCCGCAGGTCCTAAGTACTCGTTTGGGACACTGCAATCAATCAAGAGCTACTATCCAGCTCAAGCCGGGCGCCAAACCGACCACAATCGGACGGTCTTCAGACGCTCTTCGAAATGTTCGATCTCCAGCAACCATCACAGCAACCAACGGATAGGGAACACGCACAGCCCGTCGAACCCAGTCAAGTCCACGAACAACCGAGACGTGCGAGAAGAACACGCCGGCGTCCACGACGTTCAGCATCGAACCGCAACGAAAGACGTATAGTGATGCCAGTCTTTAACCCCCCTCCCCCCTTCTCTCCTACTTCAAAAAGGGGAGGTGTTGGATATGTGGTGATGTTTCATAACATGCAAAGTGATGATTTCGCCTACTGAAAGTGCGATTGCAAAATGCATGCACGTGGCAAAAAGTGCAATGTACAATGGTCACGTCATGATGACGCGCAGCGATGTAGTGGATATCACGTGAACGCATAGCATGGCTGTTATATTTCAACATGGACTGTCACGTGACGACCACCATATAAGCTGGGCCTTTTCCATTGCTTTTGTTTGTGTGTGTTCTGGGTGTCTCACTACTTAGGTTCTTCGTCTAATAAAGCTCGCTCCTCACTCGCCGTCTTCGTCTACATCATCACACCACCACTCGGCGACGCAACAATCACCAGTCAATAATCAACAGTCGCGACCAAATACACAACACATAACATTCTTGCCGCTATGCATTTTCCTCAGAGCATTTTAAGATTGCCTCATTAACGAGTCGTCATCTTAAAGCACATTCTTTGGCAAGCTCAATGATTGTGAGTTTGCCTCGGCTTTCAACGAGTGACCTTTATAAAATGTTGCAGAAAGAAGTCCCCCCTCAAGAACGCATAATTCGTAATTATCGACACTCCTGCTTAGTCGTATTCGTGAAGTTATGTGCCATTTTCTGCTTATTCTGGTTGTCTTATTTATATGCTGCAAAATTGGTGACTGTAAAAGAAGTTATGGGCTGCTGATAACCAGTCAGGTAGGCCACAATATATATGACTTCTCTCAGCTTTTTCACTGTGCTCACCTAAGCAAAGAATTCCTCAACGTCTATCTGGTGATAACCAGTCATTTAGCTCCAATAAAGTTTCGCTGTTGCGGTGAATAAAGTAAAATGTGCTAATTTAAGAATAAAAAATTTCTTGCTTCGCAACATATATATGTGCAATACGGCTAAAAGTGTTGGCAATACGGATAGAGGAATAAACATCATTCGTAATGTATGACATATCATCCTTATTCCTTTGAGTTCTTCCCTGTTTCATTCCTTTCTTTTAATTCCATTGATTCTATCTTTTCTTCTTCCCACTGAATCTTCCCATTTATCTTACCATTATTTTGTGTAAATGAACGCGTACTCAAGTGCATAGTAGCACTAGCATAAGCATAACACGTCAAAGGTATCAAAAGTATGCATCATATTACAGAAATCTTACTGCACATTTCTTACTCTTTCATACTCAATCTCTTCGCCTGAAATTCAAAATTTAAAAAAAAAGTTTTATTCTATTCATTCCAGCGAATGATTACTTAGTAATGCAGACGCAGAGGGGATAACTTAACAGTAATGTTCACATTATTGCTATTTATATTACAAAACACTAATTGAATATGTACTGTTTTTTTCAGAATTGGGAATATATTGATCGTTTTTGTTTTGTATCGGAAATTGGCAATCTTCATTTTATTTTTATGTACCCAGTGGTATGTTTCTCTATGATTACTTTTATGTACCAAATGTTTCTCTATATATGTTTCTGTATGATTCCGTTGAGGACCACAATCGAAGCAAGTTCGGATTTTTTTTTCTCCAGTTTTTTTCTATTGTCTAGTTTTTCTAAGTCCTAAGCTTTATTCTGTAAGTTCAGCACTTGGAATTCAGTTGAGTCTACAGCTGAAATTTTTTTCAGCATAGTTCAAATAAAAACCGCTCGATAGAATAAAGACTTGCATAGGTATTTATAAATATAACCAGGACCTACAGAAATATCTATGCTCTAAAAACAAACCTATAAAAATCAGAAACATTCATCCTTCTCGTAGACTGAACCGTTGAAAATCCGTAAGAAGATAACAAGACTGAAATTGCACAATCATACGAATATACCATCGAAGTTCTGCGGCATTTGTTGTTCTTTCGTTTTGCCCTATATCGTACACATATCTAAACTCCCTCGCCCCTCAAGTACAGTTTAACGACACATCGTCGTCCTCGAGTTGACATCACAATGAAACTTGCAGCTATTTTTTTTGCAGGATTACCAAGTAGAGAGTTTATATTTATACTACGATACATCATCACAATGGAATGCTGTTTATGGCAAAAATTTGGTTAGATTTATTTATTATATCGTTTATTTGAAGGGAAATATTCCACTTATCCACTTCTGGTTAAGCGGTTTTCTAGAATGGGCGTACTGCTTCATCAAAGAATATTTGAAAAAAAAATGAAAATAGACGATGGTTTTTGAAGAATTTTTAGTTTTCAGCAAGCGCAGATACTCTTTCACACCTGAAACTGCTAGAAAAGCATATCACATCATAATGCTTCAAAAACGGCCGAATATCGCATGCCAATTTCCAATTGATGCGCTACATGCAAAATATTTCGCACATGATGGACCAACTGATTGCGCCTACGCCATAGTAATAATGTGAGTCCCCCTAATAAAGCATTGAAATCAATTTCTGGTTGTTCATTCTTCTGTTTTAGACATGTCAAGAAAAAGAAAACATTCTGGATCCCAGCAACAATCAACAGATACGCTTATCAAGCTATGAACCAATTACCGATCGCTTAACGCTTTGCCAAATTTTTCAACGTGATAATGAAAATTGGTATCGTTGCGAAGGCAATAGGAGGTTTATGTAAGTTGTGCTTCAATTTGCTGCTACTAACGAACAGACCCCCTCCCCTCCCCCTCTCCCTTCACTAATACAAAGCTGACTGATAAAACATACGCGTCCAATCTTTTCATGGCTAGGCCTTCGTAATCCTAGATTATGAAGGCCTAGCCATGAACTTTCCCCAGTTATGAAGTTACCTCCTCAGCTACAGCCTCCTGTTTGTAGCATCTAGCAGTGATGAAGTTGCGCTTCGTGGTACCAAATAAGCGTTTCGTTATTTGCAATCTTGTATGGCAATTAATCGAATCGATTCAGCTCTCGGCGCTCCCGATGGTGGTTTCTGGCATTGGGTAATTGTAATTCAACGAAAGGCCTTTATTTGGAATATGATATTACAATGACGAATGGCGATCCAAGCGAAATATGGTTTTATCAACTTTCTGCCGATGAATTTTGTGAGTGTTTCACTCCACAGAAATTACTGCACTTGTTTTCATCGGCAGACATGGATAGCATAATTATGCGCCGAACAAACGTTGGCAACCTATCAAGAACCTACTAGTGGAAAATTCCAAGAATGGATGATTAATCTTCAAAAAGTAGAGCTTCTCCGGTAATTCTAAGGTCTGTTCCTAATATACTGTTGACGATATCCATGATTAATTTTTATGCTCATTATAGCTTAAAAGCTGCCTCCTCTCTGCAGTTATCTCGAGCCAAAAATGGACTTTTTGCATGATATTTGGTTATATTAGATGAAATACTCCACGGCATAATGAGTGTATTCATTCGATAGTGCAATAAAATATGAGAAAAGACCGGGCAATCTACTAACTGTTCAATAATAAGTGGAGCTACTAGCAAGCTTATAACCAATAGAATATGAGTTCGAATGAATATGTAAATAGCGTTGGATAGAGGCTCATGCTCATCCACTGCCTTTCGACTACAAAATGTTTAGATTTTGAACACAATGAAATTTTGCGCAGTAGCAAAATGTGTAACGACAATGCGCACAGTCCTGAAACGATTTATGCTTTTGTGCTTGCACTCATCGCATTAACCAATACTGCCAATGAATGGGAAATATACGTAATAATATAGAGATATTTTAACTCAGCTGCCACTTTTATCTAATCTTCCAGTTTCACTAGCCATTTCATCGGTAATACGATCCACTGGTTGTAGAATACGTTTCCACACACGTTTTAAGCAGATTTAAGTGTTAATCATTCATTTCCAAGAAGTGCCAAGATACACAGTGATCTTAGACCACAGGAAACCTGTTGGCAACGGCCACACATTTGTGCGGTGAAAAAGTCTAATGCCTTGAACAGGTCACCAGATATGATGGCTCACAATTTGACCTTGGGCATTCACATAACAGAAGAAGCACCGATACATGTTTGTTTATGCAACATAAGGACAGATACGGAAGAACCAGCAGTCTCGAAAAGATGGCGGTCTGAGAAGTCGCGAACCGAAGGAGTTTGTTTTTGGAGCATCGCGGCCCTAAATTGTCTCTGGTGGTTTTTTCAAGTGGTTCCACGTTGGCGCAAAAAAATGTGGTGAGGCAAGGGGCGCTTTTTCGGCCAAATGAACCGAATGCGCCATAACTTGTCCCGTCAGGACAACAAGCAAAGTCAGGACAATGGCTACACAAACAAGCACAACTTGATTTTACAAGCTAAAGATCTCTTCGAACTTGGAAGAAATCCAATTTAGCGGATCGACTTGAAATTGGCATAGTTTGTCACTCATTTTTTGATTATACGCATGGAACCCATTAATTTCAGATTCAATGTTTCTCAAGTTAAAATACTTAGAAGACAGAGAAGCGCACAGTCACAGCGTTAGAGTAATGCGCTTTCCATATAAAAATTTACAGAAGCGCATGAAAAAGGCATTTGGCCTCCTATAGCACTTTTTAATGTGCTTTCGTTCATTTAAACTGGTTTTGCAGATATACTTCCCGTCAATATCACATTCCTTCTCTTCTCCACGCTCATTCTTTTGACTGCAATCACTGTCGCATGTGAGTCACACATTTAGTGCCGTTTATGTCATCTATATGTGATTTTGTATGCATATTTGTTGCCTACTTCCAACTCATCATCAGATATTATAACGGTTAAATTCGCTATGCGTAATTTCTAGTCTAGAAAAGATGTTCAAGTGAACAGGTCTATTCGAGTGAATAGCATCCGACGAATTTTTATAAGTTTTAAAAATACCCTAGATACGTGAAATTTCCTTCATACACTTTTTAAATCACATATTCGGAGCGAAAAATATTAGTTTCTGCTGAAAAAATTAATGTACAATAGAAATGGGTTTATAATCATTTTCATCGCGTTTATGAAAACGATCAGCGTATCATCCTCAGAAAGGCATATCGTTGTGGTCTTCTTGGAGCGGTTTCCGTGTTCTTAAAACTACTTTAACAGGAAATAGTCACTCTAATAGGACGAGAGAATTTAATTCTCCAACCCATCTAGCTGTCAAACTAGAAATGGGATTTGATTTAATTCATAATTATGCTAGAATTCAAATATAATTCGGAGTAACGAAGAATTCCACGCAAAAAGCAACTGCCTTATCGTTCACTAACAGCACTTTGAGGTGTGCTGCGAAGTCGGCACTTATTCCATCAGACGTTCAAACTATATCTGCAATCGATAATCTGCGAGTGCTTCAGCTTATTCCTTTTGTGCGCTGCCTATGGCCGTTATGCTCAGGACGGTATTGGAATACCTTTCGTGAAGTTACTTGGTCAAATATTTAGGTAAGCGCCACCTATCCCGCATGCACATAACTTTTTGACTGATAACGGTCCTATTCCATGCATAAGCAATCAAGCGATCTCTTAACCGATAGCCGTCTGATTTCACTTATAAGCACCCTTCCAACCAATAACCGCGTTATTCCACGTAGACGTAACCTTCCAACCTATAACCATACGAATCCATATACAGACAACATTTCAACCGGTAATCGTTCTATTCCACGCTGATGCAACTTTCTATCAGCCAACAGTCATCTTCCCACAAAAGCAAAATTTTAACCGATAATCGTCCTATGCTACGCACAGGCAGCTTCCTCATTCCACACATATGCAACGTTCTAATCAATGACTTAGAAATGTGTATTAACTCGTCGATCGACTCTTCGATATGAATGAGCCATAGTAGGTGAATGCATGATGGAAAGGCAGTGATATCAGCCAGTAATCTAATTAGCCAGTAATAAGTACACTAAATTTCTTAAACATAATGTTTAATTCTTGAAGAGCCGCATCGACAATTTCTTTTCTCTTCCTCTTATTGCTATTGGCGAAAGGGTATACGATAACAAGAGGACGTCTTTCAAATGTCGGTGCATGGAAGATGGCGATTCTTATTTCACTCTTCATTATCACTTATCTTGCGATGTTCATTTGGCAAATACGGGTATATTTTCTTTTTCGTTTATTTAGACACAAAATTGCTTCGCTGAGTTATCGAAATGTTCATCGAATATCGTTCTACTCACATTATTTAAATGATTATGACTATTATCTATGCAACACGCTGTTATTAAAATGAGCATTTTGTATAACTTCTAACTTTTTATCGATGAACTTCTCAACAATTTCTTCGAAAAATTGGCTACGACATTGACCATTGTACGGAGAAAATTGAATCACCAAATCAGTTAAAAAAATTAAGTCTATATAAAAACTTTTCGAGTAAACGAGAAATCTGCATAGAAAATCATTTAACAATGCAATGATGATTTTTGTTTTATTTAGAATGCACCAATAATTTCAGGTATTTGATCCTGCTCGCATAACCTATATATCCGAGTCGATTCCAGGATACATAATTGTGGGCTTAAGGGTTCTAGCGTGGATTTGGTATTGCACCAGTGCTTATCTAACCGTAATCAAATATCCGCTAAAAAGAAATTTTTACTTCATTCTTTCGGTTTTAATGACTCTATGGTAAGTGTTCTACTGATCGTTGTTGGTATTTAGCGAAATGACTCTCACAATATTTGACAGAGCGAACAGGAAAACTCTATTATCGATTAATTGAATTTACTCATTTAAATACTGATAGAGGTCAAATGCTTTTGTTTGCGAACTCTCTATTCATAGGGAAATACATTATGACTCCATAAGGCGATGATTGAAGCGAAGTGGTATTACCTCAGCCTGTCCGCTTTCGTTGAAGTTCATTCATTGCATATAAGGGCATTGTAAGAGCAAATGTCACGTAGTGATCATTCTAAGGTGCGAAGAAGATCAAAAACACTTTTCAAGCATCAAATTAATTCACTGATTGAAGTCATCTAGGAAATATTCAAAACCTTCGTTCTCATTCACCAAATATAGAAATTGCTCGATTATTTCCTTATATATCATGTTATTAGTTTTAAAGGTTTCCTCTATCATAACTTTTTGAAAAATGAATTGCAGTTGTAACAGGGAATCATAATTGGAATCTACCCTAAGAAAGTGCTTTATTGCCTTTTTTTCTCGTCTTTATATATGAGGTAGGACACGAACTACCCAAATTTATTCCTGTCTCTTTTGGGAATATAAGCATAACTGTATCTGACGTATTGCCTAAATTATCCTCGAAAAATTGGACGATTCTTTAGGTTCTGGATGGGCCCAATTAGTGTAATAATTGCGAATTTTCTACTCGATAATTGGGTGAGAGAAGAAGTTGTTAACTTGGTCGATTGCTCAGTGGTCGCTTATGGCTACCTCGTTTTTATGGTAAGCGCTTGAGAATATTCCTTATTTTATGCCTTTCTCGACGATATTAGAATGTGAACAAAGTGATGTAATTAAGCGTCAAAACGAGCTTGTTTTCGCCTTACTTTTGTATACTTCTAGCGCAGTAAATTTCCAGAGGTCAACGTTTTGATTCAGATATTCGATAACCACATTGTTTATTTGTAGCACTACATTAGAAGAATTGACCAATTACATCGAAGTATTTTTATGCTATATGCAATGAATAATGTAATGCATAAAGCTTTGAATAATACTAAAGAACCTTCTAAAGTACAAAAAATACCTATAAAATACTAAAATTATTTGTGCAAAAAACTTCATAGTTTCGAAATTCTACGTAATTCGAAGTAATACTTACGGTGACCCATTTTCGAAATAAAACCCACCTAGGTTTTCTTTTTACCTTACTCTTTTGTGGGTGAATTCATACACGCAGGAAAAAAAGTGAGAATCACACCTGTTCTTTCTTACTGGCAAAGAAACATCTACAAATGTGCATATAAACTGCCATTCTTCATAATTCCTCAGTTAATTATTTCTGAAGTAATTCCCAAATTTTACTTCCGTTTTATGCATATACTCTAATTTAAGGTGCTTACATGGCCATCAAGTGCGAATGCGAATTTCCCTTATCACGTTCGAACGGCGCAAATCGGTGACTCTAGTTCACCCGCTAATGATGCAAATTACCCACAGAACGCATATGAGGTGGTCCGCTAAGTAATTAATAACTCTTCAGTTATTTACATCACACTTTTATGAACTGTGAAATTCTGCTCTCAGTTGAAGCTCAAACTTTGATCTAAGCGAGTTTTAACATTCGGTACCCACTAAACTGAATCAAACCACTCAAACCCCCTAATACACTATATGGGCTTCCATTTAAAAACTACTCTTACAATGATCACTTGGTAGGTGATGAAACGTTAGTGGAGTGGATATATAAATTCACTGCTATGCTTCATTCTTTGGATTATTCGGCATGGAAAGGTCGAAATGTTTTCGACACCATATTATTCAAAGCACTGTAGCAATTTGCAAACATTAGAAACCGTTCCAACTTATCGACTTGTAAAGTCTTATTGAAAAAATACACACAAAATATATTTTATTGTTAATTGCGTAAATTTCAACTCATTTCAACACTAGAACAATCTTCCATAGCCTATAGCTAGGCCTAGAGGTCTTTAGTCAGAGACACTTATGCACAACAGCAATTTTATTAAAATTGAATGCAGAGCGCAATTACGAATGTGCAAAAAAAAAAAAAGAAAATCAGGGAAGGAGATATACTATGCTGGTGGAGAATCGCTGATAATGACACAGCAACTTAAACAAACGCCGCTATCTGAGCAAGTTAAAATTTGTTTGTAAGATGAGCAGTCAATTCAACGATCCCTTAATGGTATTGTTGAATATGCAAAATCGATTAATGAGACAATTTAAACAAAACTGTTTCTGTGTACCATAACCAAACACGCAAAAAGTGGATGAACGCTGTCGATTTTCGGATAGATTAGGCTGAAATACGCACATCGACATGGCATAACGCTTGCGCTTGTTTACAGAAATATTGTCCATGGTAACATTATAAGCCAGGGGGTTCAGAAGGGAATAAACTTTGAGGGATCATCGAGAAGTGGCTAGCAGGGGTGATTTCGAAACTCGAATCCAGCTAGAACTCACTTAAAATAGGCATTGTGTCAATTTTGCCCTAACTGACGCAAATATAACCGAATTATTCAACACATAACTTCTGTGAATTATAAAGCGCAAAACTTTTCATATATTGAAAAAGAGCAACAATTTGAAAACAATGCAACAAGCTTTACAACAAATCTACTACCAATAAAATGCCTCGAGATTGCGCCCGTTCCCTGCTGAGTAGTATCTCATGTGGGCCATTCATCTAACCATAGATTTCAGCGAAATACTCTTTATTGAAATTCCAACTTTATTGTAAAAATTAATTCGAAGGCGATTCAGGTACGCTATACTTCAAACCATGAAAATTCAACGCCAGCAGATCATACTGACGCTACAACAGTTTCCGATGCTAATAATCGACACTGTAACTCTCGAAATTGCTGAACTCCATTGATGAGTTGACAATGTTGCGCCAATGATGCATGGCATCAACTCTTTACAACTCATCCATTCCGTGTATAAGTCTGCATCATACCAAAGCGCTTCCGTTCATAGCGACCTTTTTTTGATCGAACTGTTTCCTTGATTGAGGCAACACGTTCAGAATCCGACAGTGTATGGGAATTTGTTTTAGAAATGAAATATAATGGTTTTTTGTTCATTTATTTGTTCTATTTTCTATGAAAAGCGAGTTATGGAACTAACTGTATTTGCAAAGGCGGTTGTGTGGAAAATGTATGCGCAATAAACTGTTTTTATGTATTGTTCGAATACAAAAAAGCATAAGGTTTTGAGCACTAGGTCTCCATGCATAGATACCCTAACGATAGAGATGGATATATCTAAATTGGCACCCTCAAACCCAACATTTTTTCATATTACAAAAAAATTTTGAGTGAGCTTCAAGGTAAGACTTTTAAGACTTCATAAAAACTGTTTGAAAATATTCACAAAAAAGTGAACCTCTCCCCATTACGTTTTCATTGTCTCCATTTTATTCCATTATTGTTTGAGGACTCCTAATTAAATATTTGAAAAGTAAAACACTTTGCTCTTCTATCGTTTAAAAAGTTATATGGTGATATCACACTCTTCACTGCATAAATGAATTGCAATATATATGTATCGCGTACACTTTATTTGCAATACAGAAGTAAAGGGGAGGATGTCGAGGATCGTATAAATTACGGTGTAGTAAGCATACAGTAATACAGATATTCCGTAAATATAAGCGAATGCAGTACGGATAGGTTAATATATAGAAATAGTACAAGTGGTCGTTTGAGTGGATAATGAATGAAAATAAGATTTTAAAAAAGCATGGAAAGCGATAGTATATAGTTAAGCATATTTAAACGCAAGTCGATTGGGTTTCATAACTAGAGCAGGCATTGAAAAGAAGAAAATTTTATATTTCACTGGTAGTACTTTAGGTTAGAGGTTTCAAGTTTGAGTGAAGTTTCGTCAATAGAATGGGAATGGGAATAGGTTTTTTAGTGCTGTTGCAATCAAGATCGAGCAATCATTGAATGTGATATTCGAATCGAAGTAAAAGAAGAACTCTTTATATAGGAAATGAAATCCTATTTTGAAATATTTCAACAAGAAATATTCATTCATTAATTGAGAGTGAAAGAAATAAGAAAAGAGGAAAGATGGATTGGATTGAAATATTGTTCAGCTATAAGTTTCATGAGCTTTTAAATGCCCTCATGCGGGTATCTATCAACCAGTTTTCTATATATACTAGTTGTTTTTGTTTTCGTTGCTGCAAATGATTGCAACATTTCTATACGTTCATTGCAATATATATGAACATTTTTTGCTATTAAATATTGCAACGAAACGATCACAGAACACACCATTTGTGAGTGCTCTTCGAATGAGTCGTCTGCACTGGGGGCATTGATTATAGCTAATATTCGCATTTATGCAATAAGTGCATTTTTATGATCGATTATCTTTGAGTGTTCAACTCTACTTTGCTTACTCTTTGCCCTATTGTGAAATTATTAACTTTGAAGATTTAACTTGCTAACTTTATGCTAATCAAAACTGAACTAACATAATGAACATGGCTATATCTTTCAAGTGCATAGAATCCTTTCAGTAAGCAATGCAATCGATGCTTCAATTGCATCCATTACACCGAATCCCTAATAGCATTTGAATCTCGTGACTTAGAACATTTATCATGCGATCACCTCGTATACAGCAACAATAGACAAAATTGATACCTCCACCTCTTTTCGTGTCTCTTCCATTTTTTTTAGGCCAAATATGAGCAAATTTTCGATTGATTTCAAAGTTTTTGAAGTTTAAAGTTGGTGCAACACTAAACAAATATATTATTTTTTGCAAGAAATTTAGCTTTCTGTAATTTTCTTCGCTTTGTTTTACTACAATATTACGTGATGAGAGACGATTTTGTGCTGCAAGTTGCCGAAGTTTGATGTCAGGAATTTCGCAATGACTCATTGTACTGTAGAACAAAAGAGGAGGGAGTTCTGGCTTTTCTTTTACCGTTCTACATGCTAGTTTCATTGTTTTTAGTGTTGTGTGGTTGGTTTTATTGTCGATGCAGTAGTTGTGAATGATAGGGTTATGAAAGATGAATGATCATTGGTCGATTATTTGCACTATTGTTCTCGAACTCGATCGTACTCGAATAAGATGGATGAAAAGAAGAGTGGTTGGGGGAGTAGGGGGGAAGAAGAGGTATGCATGCTATTTTGGTTTTGAAAGATCATTAGTCTTGAATTGTGGATAGCGCATTGTTATGGATAAAAAGATTTCATTTACGTGGCTTTTGCATCTTCATATCTTTTTCGACTATCGAAAGGCTTAAGACGAAAGAATAGCTTTTTTCACAACTCCTTACTCTTATCCTGAAAAAAAAACTTTCCTTCTTCAGCTTGTTTTTTTAATATCAGCAGAAATTTGTGTAAATTGGCATTGCTCCCTTCAAAAGAAAAAGGATCAGTTTTATGTGAATTCCTGCTTGAACATTTCCTCATTTTTATGTGTTTTTCAGTGAGGAATTTCGCGCCATATAAGGTATACCCTATGAAAGGAAGTGGTAATATTCTATTGTTTTTTGCAGTAAGAACCTTTGTGAGAAAACTAGAATTGATTAAATTCATCGTAGAGATGCATTCGCAATTTTCAAAAAAAGAATGGAATCATAGCGCGTTGCTGATTCAACATTTACGTCTTTGTGTGGATGCCACCCATCTAAGATAAAATCATTACATATTGATACAAACGTCTCAACAAATCTTGTGACCACGCTTCCGACACAAATTCTTCAATGCCAACCTCCGTTGATAAAAAGATCCTAGAAACCGAGTTACTGGTAGTGGCTATTGTTGAACGATTGTTCAGGATGCCGTATTGTTGCATAATGAAACATTCTGCCCGGTTCTTCAATTCTGTCGTTACAATAATCCACAAGTTCTTTCTAGGCTAGCGGTCTGGTCCTCAGAAAACATCACGGTTCCTCGTAACTTCAATCAATTGCTGATGATGCTATTTTAGCGTTAAAACTCCGACTTTACATTAGTTGTATTCTCGCATGAACTTCCGGTCTGCAAGCAAGTTTTAATGCATACGGAAAAAGTTAGATTGCGCGCACAGTTGACGCGTTAGATGCTCTATCAATAGTGCAATGTTCGTCATGAGTGTTCAGTCGCTTTCTAGGAGTTCAAACGGGTATGAATGCTATCAAAGATGGCGGTAAAGAGCACAATTTGAAAAGCAGTAAACGATTTTATCAATACGAAATTCAACCAGTCGAAGGCCGTGAATGGATCCAACAGCATTTTATCTCATTGCCTTTTAAGGCAGCCAACTACAGTAATCGACATATAACGCTGAATGAACGCATCTCGATTATTGAAAGAGGTTAGGCCCCATTTACTGTCATCATGGCCTGAAAAGACTGAGTGGAAGAATGGAAGGGGGGATTTCGTGATTGACGGAAACAAGGGTTGACGCCGTTTCCGTCACTGTATGAAATTATGATTTCATTACCACGCAACTCGCCTAATTCATGTCAGTTATTATCGAAGCTGACTCGCGCACATGCTTGCCTATCATTCAGCACCAACTCTCAGCGTATCAGCCAGTTGCAGAAAATTTACCCAACCGGCCACCGGATGTGGCATTTTAGGGGTCCTATGAAATGGCTGCTGTAAGTTCTTCGAACTGCGACTTTCTGAGTAGAAAGTTTGGGACGGCTGCATTTTTCCTCGGTCTTTCCCCCCAACCCCCCCCCACTGCTCTTCACTCCTCATTCCACTCCTCTGCTTCTTTTTATGGCAGACCACCGTTCAGGCAGCTTTCGAAGCCCTTAAGGGCGGGTTAAAAGAAGCTGGTGTTTTTGATTCGTGGGGTTGTATCCCACGCTCCACGTTGACTATTATGGGGAAATGGTGGAGCGGGTATCAGGGATAATTTGATGCGGTGAGTTGCGACTTCAATATGCGTTGATACGATTAGTCATACAGACACAAAATTACAGTAAAATAAATTGTAAATTGCTGGTTAATGCCATAAGGGAATGACTCTTAGAAATATTCAAAAAAGTCGAATGGAGATTCGCAATACCGCTAATTTCAGCTTCCTTTTTTCCGGCAGAATGTTGTTTTTCTTTTCTAAGTAGTATTTCTATCAAAAATGCTTTGTATATACACTATATACTTTGTTCAGCTTTTTTTAAACAAAAATGCTTTTCGATGAGAAAGAATTATTCAGTGACATTATTATCTTGCAGTAATGCTGTTTAGTCCACCAGTTGCAGGATATCAGTTGGTGCCGGTATTGCAGGAATGTGCTCGCACCAAAGTGAGGCAAGTGAGGTTACCGCTGTCCGTGCCATCTGAAGCGGTGAGTTGATCTATATGCAAGTGCACTTTCACAAAAACGTTTCATTTACGTTGCGTCTTTCTCGTCGCCGAGTTATGTTGGCATAAGGGTTTACTGTCGTTCTGAAGCGGCGACCATAAATCTGTCTATAGATTGCCTTCCTCCGTTCTAAAACTGTCAATTAGCAATGGAGTTTTGTTTAGCTGTTGTCGAAGAAAGAAATTGCTCCCCAAAGATTTGATCGATCATTAGCGTAGTTGATCGAGGTTGCGCATAAAAACTCGAAACTGAAGTATTCCCTCCGCATGACGCTTTATCCTCGATTGTCTAATTTCCACTCCACTTCCCAAACCGAAATCCTGATGATGGCAAGCATGAGTGGCTTTATTGTGCAAAAGGTTATGTCACTGTAAGTGATGTGAAATTGGGCGATCGAATGTCGTCTCGATTTAGTCCTTTTTTCTAGTAATACTTTTTACGAAATCCACAAGGTCTGTGTTCATATTTTAGCTTTTTCTGTTAGACTGCTATGAAATATCCCTCTTAAAATATCAATTTTATTTTTGCAACATCCTTTTATCCTCTTTCATCGCGAGAGCTGAAATGCGGAAATTCAACCGAATCGAAGTAGAGCTTCCTTAGCGTAACTTTTTTTTTTCATGAGCTGCATCTGTATGATACGAATGTATTTGGTATTTCCCAATAATAATTGGATCTTTTTTTCAGCTTTGCGATTTTCCGCTTATCCTCAGAAATCTTCCCTTTCTAAAATAATTTTTTTCCTTGCTGTAGTGTATGCCATCAGCAGACCCATAATCTTCCATGTTTAGCCATATTAGCGGTTTCCGGGATACACTTAACAAATAAGGAGTGGAGAAAAGTGCGTAGATGATATTTCGCCAATTTCATGATATGCTATGGGGAGGATGGCAAAAACATATGCAGCATTGATATTTTAACGAATAACAGTAAGCGGAATGATCAAACCTTTAGGAGACGTTTTTACAGATGAAATAACCGAAACGGGGAAAGACAGTGCCCAATGTCGGATAGATGGTATAAAGTTTAATTTCTTTCATCTGAATTAATTAAGATGCAGCGGATCCTAAGATGCGGTTTAATCTTCTTGTTTCTCTCCATATACGGCGAGACAGCCGTTTGATGAGAAGGTGGTTCTTTGAGATATTTCAAAAATAATAGCAATCAGAGCCAAGAAAGGGGACGGTGTGAAAACATGAGTAGGGATTGGAAGTGTCTAGGAATGCATCTGATGTGGGCGTCCAGGTTTACTCGTGGGCGAAAATAGGTAGAACGAAAGCTGCACTTGAAGTAAAAACTTTTGACGGTCCGGTGCAGTAACGTTCATCCAAGCCGATAGGTTGTGTTTTCACTGAATAAAGGAGTATGGAAGATTGTAGCGCTTATAGTGGCAAAGCAAACGTTTCGAATGACGTGTGTAGCAGTGCGACAGAGGGAAAGTGTACAGCTTTCTTCCGTTTGCATATCACCTGTGCCCATCCCCTCCCTTTGCTCCAAAAAAAATGTTTCGAAAATGACATGATAATGCTATGAGAAGTGCGTATGGTGATACCAAAGATAGGACTATAACAAAACAAAAGAGAGCGCATGGAAGGATGCATCGAACATCTGTAATTCTGGTAATGCATGGTGTGTATTTTCTGTTTCATCCTTTCAACGCTAATTACATGTTGTATGACAAGCAATATTTTCAGAAAACTGTAGCATCAAGAACTCCGGACGATGAACCAATCAATGACATTCCGTGACCGTTTATTTTCTTTAGAAGAAAGGAATTTCTGGCATCTTTTTTTTATTCAAAGGTTGTGTTTCATCGTTGACAAGTTTTATGTACTCACTTTTAACTTTGAACGGAACAAGCTTTAGCGTTTCATTTTGGCCTACCTCATATCATGCAGTTTTTTCCTGATGACGCCGTTTTGTCAGTTTTAATGTTATTCTGTTCACCGCATTTTTGTCCTTTCCGGCTCTACTAAATCTTTTTTATTGGAGCTGTAAAAAGGCATAAATAGAGTCAGAAAGGTTGCCCTTTTTACATGACCTTTATTTTTATTTCTTCATGGGGTTGTTCTCATCGTTCTATGTTTCTGTGAAAACTGTTGATGTTATTGCGCTTAGGGTGCCCCAGGGAATCGTAGTGGGTGTTTTCGAGCACACAGATGTCAGAGTTGCCGAAAATCCTGATTTCATCTCACAGCTCCAGGATAAGCCAACGGTTCCGGTATCCCAAAAATGATATTTTCTTTACCTGCATGCTCCAAAACTTCCCGCTGTTGAAGTTTGAGATCGTCTGAGCACTTTTGGCACTTTGAGAGTGGGAGAAATGGGTGAGTATTAGCACTGCTGTGCGGCGTGACCATGCTGGAGATATCCTCTAATGGGGTCTAGCAATAGGTCGGCACGTGAATTTTATCGTGTTAGTCGCCTTAATTATCAGATGTCCCGGACGCTGTAGCATCAAACCGTGTTTACCTTTTCACCTTTTTTTATCATTTCCTACGGAGGTTGCTTTTGTTTTTGTTGTCTCCGTCTGTACAATTCGACGGGTATTTTTAAACGTTATGTGAACTTCATTTCTGCCACCCATAATTGTTTCCCTAATCACTTTTATATAGGAAGTAGTGTCTGTCTGTCAAAAATGACTTGTATCATTTGTGCGGTTTTAAACTTTGAAAGTGTGTGTGCCGAAAAATCTGCAGCAGCAACTTCTCATGACTGCATCGAATCAATGGAGTGTGTGATGTTGGTTGCAGGCAACAGTAGATAAGTAAAAAATATTTCGAAGGTCCAAAAACGACATTCACTGCAAGATATTCACGAAATGGGTAAGGACCATGTCTGAACGATTTTCGTGAGACTGATATCATCGCTGTAGCTTCTGCACTTCAAGTGCATTTTCGTTATGTATGTCGTAAATATCTCTTTGTTTGAGCGCCTTATTGTGTTTCCAGTGAAACGGCACATGCAGAATGCGAGTAACTAAATCCGTTAGTGTCGCTGTCGCTAATTTCACAGTGAGGAGATGAGAAGAAATTGGGAATAAGTTGTTCTTAGTCTTTTTTGTTTAATAGTTCACCAATTACTATTTCAACCTTGGAGAAGGGATGGGGCTCAAAAGCACTGACTTATTTAAAACGTAGATGCTTTATATGTTTTACGTTCCAGAAAGGAGTTGCATTTTAGTCATAAAGGAAGCTGAATCAAGTACTATATCTCAGAATTAATGAGCGGAAGAATTCGTTGATTTTAAACCTCACACCTCGAAAAACCGACACCAGCTGATGGTAATATGTTTGTTTTATAATGCATCACTTCTCACAATATTCAATTGTTCGCTTTTTTGTGATGTAATTTTGTTCTTTCTGGTATGAAGATGTGTTCTTTCTTCGTGCAGTATGTCACTGTAATGAGATGTGATGTGCTGTATGAAGGATTTTTGCTCACACTGAACACGTTTCATCCATGTCTTTCAAGGACGAGCGCGCATCAGCTACAGTTCGCGCAGTCGAGTTGCATTTCGGGGTCTCAAAGTAGACTGGTCAATGGGACGTTAGTATTGTTCCATTCCGAAAGCGCTTCATCGCTAATGCTCCACTGGGTTTTAGTCTTAGAGTAACGGCTAGCATTCTGCTGTTAGTATCTCGCTGAATGTATTGTTTGTTAGCTTTGAAATAATTCGCAAAATTGAACACGAACAACGGCATTTCGCCGAAGAGAAGGATCGGCTGGATTGATGGCTTAGTGAAATTTTTGAAGAACTGGGACACCCAGTTTGGGTACGGAGCCATCGAAAAGTGGAACAGATAGGAGACGTAGGTTTCTGTTCGAATACGTTTTCACAGTTGCAGTATGGGTGGGAAACGCTAAGGGACATTGAAGACTGAAATCGTGGTCTCGCAATTTCCGGCTGCTACCTTACTTGTGAGAGACACGCTATGTCTACAGGATGATTGGTATATGTTTATGATTTAAAATCAGCATACTGCTACTAGTAATGTCGCAGCACGCTGAGGGGAAAACTGCAAAATGAAGTTGTTGCTGATGGTGGCCTACACGGTGGAACGCCGAATTAAACCATATATTTATGTAGAGCACCAAAATCTTAGAATTTTAGCTATACCTGAATTAAGTTAGTGACAAGTTTGAGAGGATAGACTGTTATGTGTCTGACGACCCCAGCGATGGCAAGTATAAAATCAGCTAAATTAGAAAATCCGTAATTTTTTCTTTTCGTATGACTTTCCTAGGGCGCACTGTGGTGGTATTATACGTTGCGTATTTCGTTTTCTTCAGAAAATTTGTGCTCTGATACCGCCAGTAAAGCCACTGAGCGATCGCACCAAGTTTCATGTCGGTTAATCGATTTCTTGGCAAGTACTTAATACTTATAAACTTCTAAAATTTGCATATTTAGATCCTAACATAAGTATTTTGTGATCGGTTGGTCAAGGTTTTGACACAGTGGTTGATCGAATTAATGAACAAGTGTGCGAGTAATCCTTCCGCTTATTTTGAAAATTCGTCCAGCCCGTTAGCCTAACGGACAGAATTGCAGATGAGCTCATTCATGTCGACTTCTATAGGGTATTTCCTCACCGCTTAACGTTTGAAGAAAATGTGCTGTTTTATTGAGCCGAAGATTTTGCCTTCAAGCAATGAATACTTTCCTGAATTGAATCTAAAATTTAATTTGAAATAAACATAACCGCCAATCAATAATAGCCGATTAGCGGATGGAATCCCACGTTGTACGGTACATTCATAAACTCAACAGTTCACATCCACAATCAACAAATATGGCGGTCCGTACTGCACTCCAGCATTCGACGAGATATTGCAAGGGTTTTTCGTCCAAGAGTGGCGTTTTGTTTTTTAACATTATTTACTGATTATTTAGTTTTTAGAGTACATAATTTTGCATAATGCAGTTAGTGGATTCATCATACGAGATTTGTTGCAGCTCTTCCCACTATGAGCACTCTATGCGTGCCTGATCATGTGGCCACATCCGTACGTGCAACCAATGCGATCATCCGCCGTCAACATATCTCTTCGATTTCATTAACCATGCTGGTATTAAGTTATGAAATAGCTTTGCATCATCTGGATTGTTATTCGCTCTTTGCGGCTACACAAAAAATTGACCTTAATTGAAGCCGCTTATCAATATTAGGTGTAGTAACTGTTGAACGTGCGCTATAATCGGGAATTACTTAAACGCTTGTACGAAGAATATTCGATAGTTTTTGATATTGAGGCATGTTTTATTTTATAAAAAAATAATATCCATCAATGCCATTCTCATAGGGCATAACAGCAAATTATTTGTTATCTTGTAACAAGTAGTTCCGACTGTCGAATGCAGTAATGAATACACTGCTACAACAGTGTAGTTAGAGTGTGGTATTATCGCATCTCATGAACAGAGTGCGTATGTGGAGTAAAAGCGAAAGTTGGGCCGCACTTTGTTTGTCAAGGCTTAATTGTTCTCATTAATCGTCACGTAAATTAATGCCTAACTAAGCAATCTTATAAGTTTGAAATCTTGTCTACGAAAACAGCGAACAAGGATTTAGTATTTCGCTATTGTAAGTGGTAGATTGTATAATAAATAACAAAAAGAAGTCGCTATAAAAGTTTTTGTGGTTAGAAGCAGCAGAGAATTGAGTGAGAAATAAGAAGGACATGGAGAAAAGCTAATAAAGTGTGAATTTTTGAACGTATTGTTGATGTTTTCGATCTTGAGCTAGTTGGTTGCAAATCTGGAGTTTAACAAACAAGGAAATCCTCGTTATTTTACCAGATTTTTTATTTGCTAAACATCAACTAGAGATCAAGCTTAGATAAAACAATCGAAAATGAGGTGCTTCGAAAAACGTTAATGAGTGATGTGTTTCGATCAAAGAAAGCTGCTCTAGCTCTTAAGGATACTTTATTAGCAGATGTGCCGCTAACCGCCTTTCTCATTAGCAAGTTGATAGTTCTAACAACTGCACGTGTTAGATGCATAAATTTAGCAAATTGCAGCGTCGAACGAAGCTCGCAACAGTGAGTGCCACTTCGTTCACCGGAAACCACAATTTGTACCCGCTATCTCACATGCTAAACTCAAATGGTTAGTGCAATTTTACAGTCTCCGTATTATACTCAATTATTTTTTCACCACTATTAATATTTGGTGTTATTTTGGTGGGCGACGAAAACAAATTGAATCCGATGGTATTCGTTGTTCTATATTTGACGAAAGCCTATTATAACCTACATGTTTTAAACTCGTCGAGAGAAATTTTAATTGCCGTGAACATTCTTTAACCTTTATTATTGAATGGAGTACCCGTATAGAGAGCAAGTAAATGCAGTTTTTGCTTAAAAACCTGAGCAATATTTCAGTTAATGAACGCAAAAAAAAAAGCAAACGGTTGGCGAATTAATAAAGCAACAGTTGGGTTGCCTACCATAGGAAGCTGTAAAGATCCCTCACTTCTTATAATATTATCTATTGATTGAGGTTGATCAGATACTGACCATTAGAGCACTGAAATGAGCAAAAATCAAATGTTGCCTACTTGTTGGCCGCCACAGTCCTTAATTAGCTTCATAAAGTAGTACTGTTAATGCACAAAATTGCCAACAAACAACGCTTTCACGCTGTTGTTACAGCACTCTAACACCTTTTCATTTGAAGAGTATGTAATATCATTCCAGATCAACAATTAGTGCATCTATATAAGTTAATAACTAGTAGCAATCGTTGCAATGTTTTAATGCACAAGGGTATTAGTATATGCACTAACTTGCCCATCAATATATATATATATATATATATATATATATATTGTTTCCATTAAGAGCTTCTTATTCGCTATCATGAATGCGGCTTGCAGGAGAACAAAGCGGAATATAAAAGCAACTTGCCATTTGGAATCAACTCGTTGCTGAGAACCGATCAAAGGTGAATCATGCATTGCATTTCAAGTGACAATTTTTCGAGGGGATGTAGCTTCAACTTTTCTCCTTGAAAAATTCCAAGCAAGGCGTATTGCAAAGCATTGAGATTCAAACCATTTCTCCAGGGAGAAGGAGGAGGGGGAGCGAACGTTGGCAACACGCACTAATCTTCTTATTTGACAACTCAGTTTTTTTGAAACTTCTGCAACGGCATAATCCACACGACACTGCTCGTATAGAAGCATGCATTGACATTGCTACTGGTTCAATGCAACTGAATCCTTGAGAAACACCGAAAAAACTTCGCAGACAGCGTTTTGCTGGGAGCAAAATCAAAGCAAAGATTTGTAACGAAAATTTCTATTCGACTTATTAAGATTGTCTTGTCAATAGAGATTTCAAGAATAACCTTCACTCATAGAAATGTGGGCAAACTTCTGTACATATTACGTGTAGTTTGCAGGGTTTTTTGTGGAAAACTGGACAAAATAGGTGCTTGCTTTCTAATTGTTTCACAACAAAGAAGTATTCCAATAAGGCATCATTTTCAATGACTACTTTGCGCCTTTTTTAGATCGGAAGGAAAACAAAGCGATGTATCGTGCTCTAAAAGAAGGAAAAGATGCTCATTTAGCGCGGAACAGGTCCGTCCAATGAACTGCTTTTTACTTTTAATTCCTCCTTAACGATTTGAAGGAAGCAGTCAAACATGCTGTATGATTTTCTGGTCGATCAAATGGTCGAGAAAATGGGCATCTGCTACTAGTAAGATGATTCTTTAAAGGTTTACCTAAAGAATCCACATTGAGATGGTATAATTTCATTCAGTGCCGATGAAGTGAATTGTTTGCTTTAAAGGCTACGTGAATATGAGCATTGAAGCAACATTTGCATCCAATCTATTAATGGAGAATATAAGGCATCCTCCTTACGATATTTTATGATATGAATGAGAAAATCACCACTTACGTATCGAATGTAGTATTGTAATATAGCTGTTTAGGTGTAATATTTAGGTATATCGCCTCGAGGTTGAGTTTCAACGACAGCGCTACCTTTCACCAGATACAAGATCAAGACTTGCACTTATGCTTGGCCTCACTCAGCAACAGGTTCATGTGCCTTTCGTATCATTCTGTAATTAATTATCTGATAGTCGCAGCGTATGTATATATTATCACTTAGGTCCCTTCTCAACCTGTATCCTTTGTTTCTTGATAATATATCGAAGAAACCCTTAAAAATAGTTCTCCTTGAGCAGGAAAATGTTTTTTGAGACATTCCACTTGCATTTTGCTGGTTTTGCATGGAAGTTTGTTTCTGTTGATAGAATACATCTAGATACTGCAGAATAAAAGACTTCAATGTATCCATCACTATGCAACGATGTGATTCATTACAGGTGAAAATTTGGTTCCAGAATCGTCGTTATAAGTCAAAGCCTAAAGAAGAGACGAAAGCAACGAATGTAGAACGAAGTGAGAATATGGTAAATGAAATGGAGAATCGGGAAAATTTGACAAGGCCAGTGACAGTGCTGATTCGAGATGGATGCCCCACATTCGAATACTTCATGACAGTTTTTAAACAGACCACTCGCAAATTGAATTGCATCTAATATCTTTGATGAAGTATAATTATTTCAGGAATACAGAAGCGCATAGTTGACACTTAGGGGAAATAAGAAACTGACTACCTTCAGATTCTCAATTTGTTGAAAGCTCAACATCGCACGATGTTCAAATACGATTACAAAAACGTGCTAGCAGTTTAATACAAATCTACTATGCTCACAAACCAATAGCTGAATAATATTTCAATAAGAAAGTTCTTGCAACGTCGCTCATCTTTTGTTGTTGGTACCTTTTTGAAGCTATTAAACCATACTTAGGGCTTCGAAAATGAATTCAGTTAGACCTGGCAGAGGTCAGTTGCTTTTACTTCCTTATCATGAATGATATTTGACGAGTACAGCTTACTTGATTGTAATCGTTATCAAGATGTAAATGTTTTGTGTGCTAAGTTCAACTGAGATTAGTTGACGTAGGTTAGGTGTAAAGTCATTCACAGAAACCATTCAGGTATGAAACTCTGTGCCCTATATTTTCCAACAGCTATCCGAGGGTTTTTTTCCATACCACATTGCCTTATACTTCACTATGCGTGTCATTTGAAATGTTCGCATTGAGTATTGCGATGATTTCCTTCAATATTTGCGTTATGCATATTTGTTCATCCAGTTATCCTTTTTACCCAAAAAAAAACCAACTCTATTGAGAACTTACAACACAGATTGAACTGCCAACAAGAATTAAGCGTAGAGGAACACAAAGTAAAGTTTTCGTATTCGTCAGTGAATAGAAGGAGCGAAACTACGTACTCATAGATCGAATCAAAAAGGTGGTCTTCTGCGAGAACCTGTACATTTTATAGTTTAAAAGGAACTTCAGCTGAAATTACGCTTTGAAATTTTGAAACATTTCTTCGACGTTGCATAAGTGCTACCTTTACATGCCATTCCAAGGGTAGGATCATTCAAAAATCTGTGAGAAAAGGGGAAAGAAAGGTCGGAAACGAAAATGTGTCCCGTTTAGCTCAGTGGAAATATGTAAAGAGATGCTATTGCATTTTTTGCGAACAACTTTAAGCTGAGAAAGTGCTTGATGCGTCGCTCTTCAGGATGGAGACAAGAATTTGATGACCCAAATCATGATGGCCTCTGAAATGTTCGCATTCACTCAAAATCAACAAAAATACAACAAAAATGATCGCAGTGTTATTTTCATCAGTGGTGACATCAATCATCTCGTTAGATTTCTATCGAACGATTAAGTAATGACAGAATTTTTTAAATGATGCTCAAGCAATGGGACGCTCCTATTCGTTTCTTAGAACCTTGAACATTTCAAGTGGAGGTCCTTTGCTCACTTCATAAAACCTAATTGCCTTCTCGAATTTTTCCGGTCGAAGCATAAAACTCTTTCCCCCTTTAATGAAGCAGAATATCTCTGATGATCACGAAGGTCCACCATTCTTGACCAATCAACTAAATAAGTTTCCCAGTCAAAATTTGCTACTAACAAATGAGCCCAAGAAAAGTCGCATATGAAGAAATTTCAAAAAACGGACGGCATTGAAACTTGAGGTGCAACTGCAATAACGAAATGTGTGCTTGAGTTGTCAACAATGAAACAATTCTCTGCGATCTCGATCATCTCGAATTGAAGTGATGTTATTTTTAAAAGGCGATCAGGCACACTTTCACCCGAATAGCGCAACGTTAGCAAAGTTCATCACAATTCATTGTGTGAAATACTTGTAAAAAGAAATCTCTCTATTGCACATAACGATTCACACGATCAGAAGAGATAACGATCACGATCACTTTGTTTATCACACAAAACTCGTGTGTACAATCCACCACTTCCTCATGAGTCAATCACCGAATAATCGAGAGATGGGTAAATTAAAGGCAAACGAAATTCACCGCTGCAGATAATATCAGCATAAAGAGATCCACAACCATAGAACAGTATTTTCATTCATTAATTGTTGTGTCTTGTTTATTGCTTTTCTTGAGGAAACGAATTCATGAAGACGATCCTCCATCAACACTTCATGAGAAATCATTGTTCGGTAGCGCACTTCCGTCGTCATTACACTATTCTCTATGAATACAATCTAAATGTTCTCAAGTTATCTGAGATTGTAGCTATTTGCAAAATTCAATTTCGTGGAATTGTATGCGTTTGCAGTCGCTAACTTCTCTTATGCCTTGTTTTTTATTCGTTTATTATTATTTCTTTAATTCACGAACATAGGCGTTCTTTTTCGAAAAATAAGGACGTATGGTCATTGTTGGATAGCTCATTGAATAAGGCAGCAGGATGTACTGCCTCAGTGATATAGTAAACATTCAACGAGTATTCACAAAATCGGGTGGATATATGTAAAAGGCAATTCGATGTGTTTATTTCCGTTGAAATAGTTCGGAGCGGCGGTAAAGTTTATCAACTGTCAATGTTTTTAGTTGGTGTCAGTTAAGAGCCCTAATAAGTGACAAAGGCAGACTTCAGTTCATGTCTTGATTTATGCTGTTGTAAGTTTACTATTGACTGTGAAGCATTAATTAATGGTGTCAACATTTGTGCCTTATTTCATCGACCTCCCGCTTCGTAGGGACGAATTTGGCAGCGGCGTAATTGTTGCACAATCTAGTTGATGGGATAGGTTGGCAAAGGGCTACCGACAGTGGAGGAATTTGAAGTTCTTGTGAAGGATTCGGCAGCAGTTCGATTTTTGCTAAGGAAATTATTTTGAATTACGTAGCGAAAATAGTGCTGCAACATATGTATTTGCCTCGCCTGGACAGGTGCCCAGACGGTAGGAAGTGGTTGTGGTCATGAATTGTTGTTCTTTTATTATGCGTTCTATTAAGGTTGATAGCTAAAGTGAAAAGCGGGATGGGTTTTTTTTATCAGTCCAATATTGGCATTGGAATATTTGTTCTTTCATATTCGCTCTTGGCTAATCTGAATGCGTTTTTTTCTTCATTACTTTCGACTGATTATCTCAAAATGTGTCACGCCTTGATTTTCGCTCCTCCGCAAGATCTATTTTCGCCTACCGTCCCACTTCGAACTGAAGCATTTTGGTGTGTTTCTGAGGGAAGGGGAGGGAAGGGTGGGATGAAAATGTATTGCGTTGTACACATGTTAACTACTTTCATCATGAATTATTCGTAATTGCGTTTGTTTCATCATATTTGGAGCGTTATTGTTGCTAGAGTAATTTCTGTTTTTTGCGAATGAGTAAGCCTGCGTAGTAATAATAATAAACATGACTAGAGCACGCAATATTTGCTTGCACGTTAATGTTGAAAATCGGCGGATAACCTTTTATTCAATCAAGCGAAGGTTTAGGTATCATAAAGCTGCCTCCGGCTAAATAGAAGAGAAAAGAGATGATGTTGGGCACTTAACGGGAATATACAAATTTCCATATACATTAATACGATAACAGCGATTGAAAGCAATAACCACCAACGAGGAATTTAGAAAAAGAGAAAAGGCTGTAACTTGAGTGTGAAACCTTTGCTTGGAACCTTCAAACAGCTCACATTATACTCCCTCGATCACCATTGCTTAGCGGTCACATGAGAATTGGGATATCCCGCAGTTTTTTAAGCCATCTCTGATCAGTGACTAAATCTCTGCCTCTTATCACCCCTGTGGTGAATGCGCACACTAGTGTAGTAGAGACGGGTTTGATGCTTCCGATAGTCTACCAAATGCAGCGACGGGAGGGGGAGCGGGAAGAAGATGGCGGTTGGTTTAAAGGAGTAGATTTACTGGCAAATATAAAGGTTTTACCAGCAAAAGTGAAATTTTGTTAGCTGATGCAAAATTGTACTGATAATTGTATGCTTCGTGGAGCTGAAAACAAAAGAAAAAACGGTGTGTTCCTGACCATATTTTCAAAGCTGCACCGAGTAATGGTATTATAGTCTGTGTGATCCACCACTCTCCTTATCTTAGTTCGTCAGTATATACATATATTTGTTTAACGCCAGTTGAATACATCCATCCCTTAACGCGATTACGTGGCCCATGCTGTAATTGGTACTCTAGAACCTCACCACTCTCACTAGCGCATATCTAACAGATATTTTCGAGTCTCGTAATGTTCTGGGTAAACTTTTTCTTAAAGAGTGTAGTAGAAAGGAGAGAGTTGGAGGGGGGGTAAATAGGCCAAAATATCATACTTCATTATGAAGTGTCGTCAGCGGTTCGCACTATTCTTAAGAATGGAATATACTTTCAACAGATATCTCTTATTGCGAACCGCGTTCCGACGGATTGTAGTTCTGACGCGTTCAGCTTTAGAGAGGAGAGGAGGAAGCCTTTCCGAATATCAGTGAGCTCCAATGAGCTGGAGTTCGCATCATTTCGCATCCGCGGTTTTCTTAAGCTGTGAGATGGGAGAAAGAATAAGACTAATACTGGCTGCCGAAAAGTTGTAAGATTGAACTTCTTTGTGCTCTTCTCCTTTTTCCTCGTAAATCTATGCGCATTGACAACTCAAAAGAATGCTTGTTGAGATAGTCGAGGGAGTGGTGCAGAGTATAAAGTTGATCACCGAGGAGGCCTCACGTCGTATCGCAAAGTTTGCATTCGAATACGCATGCAAGAACGGTCGCAAGACGGTGACAGCAGTGCACAAGGCAAACATAATGCGCATGTCGGATGGCTTATTCCTGAATATGTGCCGCCAAGAGGCACCAAATTACCCGGATATCAACTTCAAGGAGGCATATCTCGACACTGTCTGTCTCAACGTTAGTTGCTTTGATTTTGAGGCTTCCTTTGAATATTGTAGCTTTGTGGAGGTTCTGAGAAAAATCGAAAATGGAGGAGAATGGGAACATTGAGCAAATAGATTTATCCCATCACCAAACTTTCGAAATTCTTTTTAATGTTTGGGTAGAAAGCTGAAACATAGTTCATCATTACATGGAAAGCATATGCAATATTTGGCAGAAAAATTTTATGCTTAGTGTAGAGAGTAAAGGTTGAAAAAGGTTTCAGAAAACTGCTTTTTTAGGTCTCGACTTAAACTACTTGTGTTTGTGTACGTACGTCGCACATGAATGTTCTGTTGGCTTTGTTTTATGGACCGACGTAGCAAATGAGAATGCGCGAGATTGCCGAGGTGCGGAAGGGAACGGAGGGTGAAAACATCCGAATAAAAATTGTAGCTTCATTATCGTTTATATGGAACTATAATCGGAATGTGGTATCTGTGTGGGATGGGGGGAGGGGATGAAATGTAGAATGAAGCAAGGCGGTGGGAGGGCAACGAGTACCTTCACAAACACTGCGAATTGATATTCCAATATTTGAAAAGGTCTACTGTTTAGAAGATATTCGTAGCAGCATCGTTCGCTCATGAGGGGATTTCGTTTCCTTTACACACTTTTCTGTAAGTTCGATGCTGATCGACATATTGACATTCCCGCCGTTTGTTTTAAGAAATAACTTCAGATTTTCTCAAGTAAAGGAAACCTGCCAATCTTTCGATCTATCTGTTGAAGGTAGGAGAGGTTAAGTGCTGAAAACTACTGAATGTCGATATAAAACGCCCATCTGTGCAGGTTTTTGCTGTTGCTAATGTGAGTTAGTGCATATTTGCTTTGTTATAATAACCGTACAGGTTTAGATGGTTCAAGATCCTAATCAGTACGATGTGTTGGTAATGCCGAACCTCTATGGCGATATTTTGTCGGACTTATGTGCTGGACTGATCGGTGGATTGGGTGTTACGCCATCGGGTAATATTGGCAAAGACGCGGCAGTATTCGAATCCGTGCATGGCACTGCACCGGATATTGCTGGACAGGTTCGCTTCATCGAGATTCGATGCAACACAGGGATTACTTTGCTTATTCGCCCTTGTATTCGGGAGGGCTTATGCGCTTTCTCTGCACGGAGCCACATGCTGGAGATATGAGTGAATCCTTCGTCTCGATTTATGAAGGGAAATTTGTCTCGTTTCCATGAAAAGTGATCACATGCACTGTGCTTTTAATGCAACTTTGGTGATATTCATTTGGTTTACAAGCACGGCAGATTAAACTTCACCGTACCTTTTAGGTTTTGATGCTTAAGAAGGATAAAAGGTTTATAAGTACAAGAGAAAGTCCTCAAAGGATACATTTTATCTGCAGATTGTTCGAATGTCCAAGATAGCTTCATCCATTGACTTTTAATGGCATGAAGGAATAAAGTTCCACGGTTGTGTCAGTCACTCATTCCAAAGTGAAATAAGTCATCACTGTTCACATCAAACAACGATGTTACCATCTGTACTAATTTATTAGACAGCTCTTAAGAAATTATTGATAAACTCAAAGGAGCGGTCGAATTCTGACTAATTGGTGATGTTTCAGGATAAGGCTAATCCTACGGCTTTGCTGTTATCGGCGGTAATGATGCTTCGTTATATGGGACTGCCTGAGCACGCAAGGAAAATTGAAACGGTTCTTTTCCACTGTCTTTTAATGAATTCAGCACTTAAAGACTTTATCTTTGTTTGGTTTGCGCTTAAAAACGATTTGTTTTCCTTTTTATTGAAACTTGCTACACAAATGTTGGCGATACAGCCACATCAGGGACGAGGGAGCAGGGGGGTGTGAGCCAGAAATTTCGTTGATTTTGCGAATCCTCACACCTTCCCTTCCTCGGTGTTCCAATGGGTGTGAGGATCGGATAGAATGGTTCCCAAAGCTCGTAAAATCAGACTCTCTCTCCCCTTTCACCCGGTTACGCCTTATTTGGCCATGCTTTATTTCCACGCTATAATCGCAAAAAGTTCAAGAGTGTTGTTGGTAGGGAATGACTAGTTGAAAGTACATGTTTGTTTAGGCGTGTTTCGACGCCATTTCTGAGGGCAACGAGAAGACAGGCGATCTTGGCGGTCGAGGGTCATGCTCTTCGTTTACGGCAGATATCTGCGCTCGAATTCGTAATATGGATTGAATCGGTTGTTGACATCTTAACGATTTTTGCTTTTCTGCCAGATTAAAAGAGTTCAATATTTTAGTCCATTCTGCTCTTTAATGATGCCTGCAATGCTAGTGTGGATGGGAAGTTAATATTTGTACAGTCGATTATAGGCAAAACAATAACGCCATATGTGATTGTATTAGCTGGTGTTGCAATGCAATGGGGAAACGTTTTTTCTTGCACTTTTGAAGGGTGCTGCAAGAAACGTTCCCGGATAGAAAGGCAGTTTATTTTATCACAGCTTTCATATCGTTGAACATTAGATTGGATACGAAATGTTTTCCGTATGTCATTTGCGCCTATACTATGCTAAATAGAGTATAAATATGTGCTAGTGGTGGTCCGGATTGAATGTTTGATTGTCGAACAAAGAGGTGCCACTATAATCTTTACTGCTTTATCGCTAATCACTGAGTTATCAAGTGGTCAATTTTCACCGTCTATATCGAATTATAAGTTTATCTGCAAAAAGTTTTAGGCGAGGTAACGTTTGTGAAGAGACATTTCATAAAATGAAACAACTCAGTGATTACCATATATACATAGGACATCAACGACGATTGCGACTTCACTAGAATTTTCGTGGCGGTGATCACATATAATCTTGCTGTTAGTTATTTATGAGCTGCTTATATCAATCGATTTTTGTAGGAAATCACATTTGTTGAGATAGTAAGCGGCAGGCATTATTCTCATTGAAATAGCCGCTCGTTGAAAGGTGACTAGCATATTCTGTCTACAATAAAATATTCAGAAATTTGTAACCCTGACACCTGCATATTAATGGCAAAAAATTTGTTATGTGGTGTATGTGGGAATAATTTTTATGTGCGTTTGAATGTTGGATACGAGAGTTCGATGTTTGCTTCAGTATTATCACTCTTTTGATGGGTTCTTATTTAAATAGTCGACAGCTTTTTACCGTCACTCGCCGCTTTTGCACAGTCAACTTTGTTATTTTGCTGTATGTCGATTGGGTTAGTTGTATTGTTTTATTCTCTCCCTTTCTGCTTTTATTGAGGCATTTGATGCTTATTGTTGTTGCTTTTTTGATAGTCACTTATGTTAGGGATACGGTACTGCATATATTGGAGTGATGGGCAGTTGTTTACAGCAAGGTAAAATTATATAAAAAATTCTTTTTTAGTTATTTCTTTCGGGGCAGAAAAATGTTTTTTAAACGCATATGCGATTCATAAATATGGGGAAATGGATGTTCTTCTCATGGACGTGACGAACGTTTTTCACGTATCGAATCTCTCAGTTTTCCTCTGTTCCTTTTGTTATTTTCTATTATGTAGTGCCTTTTTGTTATCATTTTATCACTGTCTTATCAGTTTAAAGTTTGTGAAAAAAGTTTTGGTCGAGTGCTTTAAGCTATTCGAATAAGTGCTAACTGATGGAACACTGCAAAGTTCTTCTGCAGTATAAAACGGTTGGGGATAAGACGGAATTTGTCAGTTCGCATGGCTTTATTGCGAACTCTATAGTGTTAATGCATAGAATAACTGACAGAGTATACAAAAAGCGCCACTTGCGCTATTTCTAAGCTATATTCCTTCATTTTATATGGCTGAGAAATAAGCCACCGAAGAGAATAACGAATGTGGTTTAGATGGAATTCCCAATTTATCGTAGCTTGACGATCTCCTGCAGAAATGTTTTCGCATCCACGGTCAGTAGTGATGGGGCCGCGAAAACAGTAGAACGTGCCCATGGTAATTGGGCAACGAAAGTGCCAAAATGTAGTAGAAGATGGGTTCATTTTGATGTTTTATTGTTCTTTTGAATGCTTTAATAATCATATATTGTTATGCTAGCAATTCCTTTCACATATTCTAAGTTGTCGCCTTCGTAAGTTTTTTGACACCAGTCAATTTTGCCAAATGAGTTATTTCGGGAACGTAGTTATGAAGGAAGGTGGCAGTCCATTCAGCAATATTAGGTTAAAGAATGGAGCAACAACAAACTCATATAAAAACACTGCCGTCGATGAGAATTGGTTTTTCCCGAGAAACCTTCAAGCTATAGATTTGAATACCATAGAACTAGCTGGTATGCCATGATCAACGAATGCCTGTCATTGCCAGTTACACCGTTTCAACAGTCTTAGATGAGAAGGGAGAGGGGGGGGGGGGGGGGGGGAGGGTTGCGGAGGGGAAGGAAAAAGTTCTTTGGGGCGCGTCCACGGCGAATTTTATGCTTTCTCACGCTGATCTGTCTGTATAGGTGGAAAATCCGCCTTTATGGAGCACTTATGTTCTCATGAATTTCAGGTCATCCTAGTAACTTTAGTAATCCACTTCGACGATGCCTGACGATGCTGCTAACGGTAATGATGCGGTGGTTACGGGAAACGAGAATGCTGATGTCGCACAACAGCAACAGGTTGGTACTGAATGATCTTATCCAACTGTGATGGGTGATGTCTTTTTAACGCAAATTGCTCACTCTCTTGCTAAATGTGCTTTTGTTTTGAGCACATTTCCAACAATTTCTGCTCATTATTTTCAATTTCCACTTGACTTCGTTTCTTTCACGGGATGTTCACAAAGCTTTTTTCTTCAGAAAAATTCTTTTGCAAGTAACGATGCAATTTATTGCTGTCATTAAATGCCAAAGCTCGAACTAAATAGTGCTGCATAATTCGTTTGGTTCACCATGGCGAATAATTTAGGTTTAGAGTGTTGCTTCACCTAATGCTGCCTCCGAGAAACATTATTGCAACAAACTGTCAATAATAACCAAAATGACAGTTCAAGCTGTGTTGTAGCCTGTGTTCGCTTTTATTCGTTCGTTGCTGTGCTTCTTTCACACTTCCTTGAAGGATTTTTTTGCAAAATGGCAAGCTGGTATTTCCAACATTAGAATCAGGCTCTTCGATTAGCACTTCATTCGTGTATCAAGTATGACTGTAGTAGTACTGATGCCGATTAGTAGGCATTAGTAATCCAGCGAGACTTTTCAAATCTGAAAAGGCGGCTGCACTGTGATCACTTGAACGCACATGTAAGTCCAAGTGCTCATTACCACTTAAGCGAAATGAGAATGCATGCAGTTATGCTAGTCGATAGTGTTCTTGTTTCGTGAGATGCGAAACGTTTTTGATTTTTGCATAACGTTTATTGTTTCCAGAGATTTGATACATGGTCGTTTATCAAAGGTCTGCTGTATCGAATGATGATCGTTTATTTCATCACGTCATTGTTTAGAAGTTCGTTTTTTCCTTTGATTTCATTGTAACTTCGTTAACCTGATTGTTTCATCAGTACTAAGAACAGGCTGGGACCTTAAAACAGTACGAACTTTCTTGAGTGGATAAGGTGATCACTCAGGTCGTTGAATGGATAGTATAAGTGGGGATAACTTGCTACTGACTTCAAGGCTTAAAAGTTAGCGGAAGGTGTGAGTGATCAACTGTTAGCAATTCAGGTGTCGGAGACCGCATTTTTGGCCGTTTTGGAGAGGAACTAAAGCTATCTGTATAAAAAGTTGGCGTGTGAAATGCAATAAACAAAAAACTTGTAAGAGTGTTTCGCATGCCATTGGGTAGATTTGTACAAGTTGCTGGACGCTATGTATTTGATGTTAATGGATGGTGATATCTAGATTACTGTATTTGGAATAGAAATCAACAAACAAAGCATCTAAATGTTGGAGTGTGATATCCATCGATTAACGATATTCATAGATGAAGCAGAGCTGGTCGGCAATAGTTGTCACTGTTATCACGTGCATTAGCTGAATGAAAATTCAGCTGCATGGGTAGCAAAAACGTTTGCGAAATCGAAGTTTCATGGAAATATCTGTTGCTAGAGTTCAAGAATATATAGAATGAGGCGCTTTCGAAAAGATAGTCGCATTTTTGTTCTCCCTCTTGCCATGCTTATCATTGAGTGGTTTTTTACCCTCAGGTTTCAATAAGATACTGTGGTGTGAAATTCGCTAAAATAGAGCAGAGTTTGCCGACTGTTTTTTTTTAAATTGGATATATATTTAGGCTTTACAAGTAATCAAGGAAGCGGTCGTTTTAACGATAGTGGCTCTCAAAGCTCGAAGGCTGTGCTTCCACCAGCGCGGAATCTTTTTCCGCCTGGACAAAAATTTGATCTCTATGTATATTTCTCCGAATCGGTAAGTATGAGTTTTAGTATAGGTATTATTTTGTTCCAGAATGATTTTTAACTTCGACTAAACGATTGTCTGCTAAGTGCCTTTAGAGCAAGCGAAAATGGTTGCATTCAAGGTGATTGGATTATTTGGCGCTTATGTTTTATTCTCCTTGGACAGCACTATTTGTTTACATCTTATATGTGATTAGAGGTGATTGTATTACAGTGATAAGTAGCCTTCTTTTGACTATTAGATTTTTTGGTCGAAAACGTTCTAAAATTGTTGCCACAGTTAATAATAACAGTATACCGTCTTCGGAAATGCATATGTATGCAACCTTGTTTGCGGAGCTTCCTGGGATAGGCGTAGAGACTAGAATAAAATGAAAGGCGAATTTCTTTGAAAATGGTGCATGTGAATAGGTTGAAATTTTGAGTTTTTGTATTTAATTTTCAAATAAGATTGCTAGAGTGAAAGGAAAGGGGGGGGGGGAATTAGGGGGAGGTTGTGGGGAGATAAAATTTGAAATCAACCAATTCTGCGAATGCTTTCGCAGTCTTGGTTTATCCCAGGTTCTTGTTTTAATAGATTACCAGGAAGTAGCTGTAAATTCCGGTTGGTTGGAAAATGGAGTCTCTTTTGCCTCGCTTTTCAGATGGACCAGTTCACTTCGTTCAACGAACAAGAAGCCTTATTCTGGAAGGAAACTGGCTTGGTATATGGTGACTGGGTGTCAGGCCCAAACGGCGATGGTACCAGGTCGAAATCCGCTACGTTTCCCACTCCCGAGGTTCTCCTCAACAATGGCTCTATATATGTTCATGTTTTTATAGTGAAGCGAGGCCAGTCGCCTGACCCTAAAGACAGGCACTACGTGAAACGAGAGGTACTTTTTCGATTTCATTTGCTTGTTATTTTATTGTTTATTCTATTCGGATGGGAATAGCCTGGGCGGCTTTTCTGCTCTACTTTATTCTTAGAAAGTAATTGTATAGAAAAGCGGTGGCAAATCTGAAAGCAGACGTTTGTTTTCGAAAAGATCCGATATCAACGGTACGTGGGTCGGAGCTCGAAATTTGCTTCCCGTGTATATCACACGACGATTCGTTTATGTTGATTTTGTGCACCACTAATATAGAACTCAACAATATGCGTTGTATAGGAGGCGTCTGACTTATAATGGCAACCTTCCTGTGAGTGGAGGTTTTCTATGGAAAGGTTCGCTGTTGCAGTAATTGACTCTGGTCCTTTCGTTATGCTGAAGTACCTTAATCATAATTTTTTATTTGAGCGGAAGTGTATGTCATCGATATTACATTTATTTTAGATGTGATGCGTGGCAATAGTTTTTATGTGCTAGCGAAAAGTCTGCTTTTCAGCAACTTAGTTTCTGTAGGTAGCCCGACCGTTTTTGCTAATGAGAGTGTTGAAGTAGGTAACGATGATCCTTGGAGTGCGCACTGTTAGCATCTGCGAGGGCTCATTTGTTTAAACGAGTAATTATTGAGTGCTACATGAAAATGCCGTTAAAATACATCAGGTTATACATCATGTGCGGCAATTGAACAAGTATAAGAAGAAGTATTATAAGAAGACGCAAAACCTTTTAACTGGCAAAACTGAGCAGAGCGAGGAGGACCGGAAGAAGGCGGATGTGATGAGTTACGAAGTGCTAAATCACTGGCATCCTAATTTAACAATCAACCTTATTGACGACCATACTGCATGGCAAAAAGGTTAGCCACCTTTACATAATTTTTTTTTTTTTTTTTGGTGCTGCTGGAAGCTTTTCTATGTAAATTGTTTAGCAAGGTCTGTTGACTTTGATTACCGTATTTCCGGCATAGACATCAAGCGAGAACTACGATGTGTGTCCCTGTTGAACGACTTTGAATGACATTGGAAAGCAAATTCGAGAAATGAAGAGATTCATCCTGGTCCATCCTTTCTTCTCACCATCATTCTCAATTCTACCGAAAATGTGCAAAATGATTAGTTTCTGCGCATTTCCTCAATGATGGCGAATTCACTTTAGCCAGATTAGCGATGGAAGCGTGTAATGTTTCAGTTTTTTCCAGTATCTCGGATTGAGATTTCGCAGAGAGATCCTTCACAAACTCACTCTTACATCTGCCGGACTCGACTTCGGACGAAACCCGTATTTGCTGGTGAAACTGAGTCTAGGTGACCGGTGTTATTACATCGATGAAAAGGGATTCACAGCAGAGATTGCATACCCATTCGACAGCACCTCAGTGCTTATTTTCTCTGTAGATTTTTAAATCATTATTACCTTGTAAAGTTACTCATTTTGAAACAATTTAATTAAAGGCGCGCTGCCGTCACCATTGGATGAAGCCGTCAGATTTGAACCGATCACGAACACTTATCAGCCGATCTTCTTTTTCAACGACTACTGGAATCTTGGTGCCGAATTTATGCCCATTAATGAGAGTGTTCGCGAGCTAAATTTCACGCTCACTTATGCGCCCCTATCTCTCTTCAAATGGCAACTTTATGCGTCACAACAGGTATCTTTTGGTTTTGTCACGGAAGTGGGAGAGGAGAGGAAGGGGGTATTAGCTTTGTTCCGATTGTTTTCATAGGTGATTTGAAGAATTCAAACTTCCAGGGTTAAGAACAGACTACGTGTCGCGATGAGTGCACAGTGCAGGAAGCAGTGTGCGCTCGTAGGAAACACATTTTCACGCTAGCTCTCCAAGAAAATAAAGTTCTTGTGACGCTATTGCGAGTGGCGGGCGAAAGGTTTTGGATTAGCTGTCATTGGGAAAGACTAGCCTTCCTGCAGATGCTATAAATAAATAAATAAGCAGCCCCAAGGCTAGTGAACATTTTTGGGGATCGTCATCGAAGGTGGAGGTCGCCTCTCCGTTGGTTGCTTTAGATTTTTCGCATCTCCTCAACTTTGACCAGCACTCGCCAACTCATTTTTCAGTGTGTGATTTTAACACCTTTCCTTTCTATACGGGGGAATACGGGAAGGATGTCTATGAGAGCACATGGGAATGTGATAAATGCGATAGCTTAGGAAATTTTATTGCAAAAGCAGTTTGTCGTAGCCTTCTAAAGTGTGTGCTTTCAGATGAGAGGGAAGTGGTCACAGATGTTGGGTGGGGATATGTTCGAAGAGGGAGACGATGATCAGGATTCTATTAAGCAGGCTCTTCTCGAAACAAATCCGATTCTTCTTGGTAGGCGTAATTTCACTCATGTTGAATTTTAACTTTTGATCCGAATGCCGGAAGTTAAATACAGTTAATGCATGAATAAATGGTGAACCATTTGCGAACATGAATTTGCCACACGTTATTTGTTGATTGCACGTGGTATGTTGGCCTGAATATTAATAGAGGTTACTGAAATCCGTCACTTCATCGGTTCTTCCAGTCCGACGTTGATGTTCCGAGCTCCCAGCTCCCGCAGATGGTTTTTTTTTTTTTTTTTTTTGATGCGAGATTTGGTTGAGCAGTAGTGTACATAAGATGCCTTTATAATAGGGAAATATGGTTTAAGAGCTATCATATCGAGTTCGGAATGACTTGTTCCAGGAAGATAATGAAGGTGGGTTTAAGCACTCTAACCCAATTCGTTCAAAGCCATTTCTTCCACACTCGTTTTAGTCGTTTTTTTTCTACTGAAAGTTTTCTTATTTGCTGAAAATTTTTCAGCTGTGACAATCGTGGTATCTATATTACACACAATCTTCGAATTTTTGGCATTTAAAAATGATATACAATTTTGGAGATCGCGGAAAAGCTTGGAGGTTAGTTGTTTTTTGTTAATTGTATGAGACTACCCCATAAGGGGTGTCCGGAAGTCATTCAGGTCGTTGAAATACCAAACGAGAAGTTGTCTAACCTCGAGTTCGTACTTCAGCAATGACTTGAAGTTTTATTAAGCTTTCTTGTAGTAATACTTCACCTCTGCGCATCTTGACAGTGCTGTGTCCATTAGGCGTAGTCAAGTTTCACTAGTAGTAGAGAGGAGCTAATGCAAACTTTGAAGGCACATCGGATCGGCGAGCAGCTCGAAAGGACAGACTCGTTGGAAAATATAAAACAAGCGACTAAAAGTTTTTTTTTTAGAATTTAATTGTGCTCAACATCCTTTCTTGTTCTTGGGCAACAAATTGAGAACTAATGCACCCGAAAAAAATGAGTTGCGACCACATCCTCTTCTGACACAAACCCATTCGGTGCATCGCTTTTACCACCGTTTTTTCTGAGCGAGCAAAGATTTGAGCAGCTCCAGCCATCAGTATAGTGCTGCGAACGGCGATGCCGACCGGCTGTAAATGTTGGCGTATTTCCTTAAACTTACAAAAAAGGAAAGGTTAGATGCGCCCTCAAACTGGTTTTTTGTGCAAAACTTCGACACTCCAAAAGTAGCACTGTGCCAATGTTTTTTTTTTTTTTTTACCGTAACCAATAGCATTGCCGATTCGAGTCGAAGAAGCGTTCATTCTATATAAGCGATGCGCTGATTTGCAGGGATTGTCAGTGCGTTCGGTTTTGTTCAACGTATTCCAATCGGTGATTGTATTCTTGTATATCTGTGACAATGATACGTCTGTTGTCGTGAAATTATCCGTTGGGGTCGGTCTTCTTATCGAAATGTGGAAAATACCGAAGTGCCTTAACATAACGGTTAGTTTTGCGGCTTTTCTTTTATTCTTTTGCCTTATCCCTCACTCCACTTCTCCCACAAATGTGAGGAAAAAGCAATCTGGCAGAGACCAATCAAATTGCTGGCAGCAGAGCAGGCAGAGGATGGAAAGGGAATGGAAGAGATATGGATCGACGCGAGGATCTGCCTTTGCGCCCAGTATGGCAGATTGTGACTTGGTCGTAGATTTATTTTATAACGTAGTTGTCTAAAGCTTTTGTCAGTGAAGAGTTGCGACCTTTTGCGGCTATTGTTCAGAAGTTATCCCGCTGCACTTGCTCGAGGTCTTAATTTTCTTTTTCAGATCGATAAAACGAATAAATTATTTGGCGTCCTACCGAGGGTAATTTTCTCAGACAAAGGATCCTATGTAGAGTCGGATACGAGACAGTATGATGAGGTTTGTATGCAGCCGTTTTAGATGAATTTCTTGTGCGCCGTTGTAGTGGTTCGATGAGTGTATCGTTCTCTGTTCCTCAACAGTTGGGTGAGAGGTTGATTCTCTGTTAATGACCATACAGGGACGGAAGCAGCCGATCAGCTGGTGTCTTAAAAGCCTCTAAAATATTGCACTATGGAAATTGGCCATCAACACTGTGCTGTAGTTCTTGCATTCTCTCGAAACACATGTTGAAGTATAGTTAGGAATGAAAAGTTTTGTTGATAGAAGGGGCTCGAAGTTGAGCGAAATTAGATGGGAACTATGTTGGAATAAGTTGGAAATGATGGATTGTGGAGTTTTTCTTTTTTTTTTCGTATCACGACTTCTATCTTCTGTTTGAACAGCACATTTGAAGCTTAGCGTTTATATAACTCAGTTGAGCATCAGCAGCGTCATAGATAGCTAATGTGCAAGATTGAATCGCTCATGAAGAGGTATTTCAGCTGGCATTTAAATATCTCTCTTGGGTACTTTTCCCACTGCTTGGCGGGTACGCCATCTACTCGTTGGTTTATGTGGAACAGCGCGGTTGGTATAGTTGGGTTTTGGGCATGCTGTACGGCTTTTTGCTCACGTTTGGCTTTATTATGATGACTCCACAGGTTGCTCTTTGAAATATTCTGTTTTATACATTTGTTCTCAAGAAACCTTCAGTAAAGAGGAAGGTTTCTGTATCAGGGACGTGCCTGAAATGTCATATTTTCAAGGTCATTCTGCTACCGGTCATTGTTAATTTTCTTTTATTGGCGATATTTTTCGCAGCTTTTTGTCAGTGTTGACGAATGCAAGATGATAACGCTTCCGGAGTGAGAGGATAAGTACTCCGAAAGTTGGTAGACTTATGATTCGAACAGTTATAATTTGTTAGTGAATCGGAAACTCATTTAATGTTGATCAAAATCGCACAAAAATAAAGTGATGAGAAAGTTTTACGAGTGTTGAAAGTAGTACTGTTTTGATAATGGCTGAGTACAGAATCACTGTAGTTAGGCCAGCGTTCATTCCTTCTAGTTTCCAAGAAAGTTCAAAGTCTTTCCGGTTTCTTTGCCGCTTATACTCCCAATTTCGTCATCCGCCAACAAAACTCTGCAGTGTTTCACATGTCAAGTTCTTCTGTCATCTATTAGCACTTTCTTTCACTCAATAACAGCAATATATTAAATTTGCCATAGTTGCATAAGCATTAAGCAGTGTATGCAAAAATGTTTATTCGCTTTAATTTTGCAGTTGTTCATCAATTATAAACTGAAGTCGGTTGCACATTTGCCATGGCGAATGCTCACTTATAAGTTCATAAACACCTTTATCGATGATTTGTTCGCATTCATTATCCGTATGCCAACTATGTATCGACTCGGATGTTTCCGTGATGATATCATCTTCCTGGTTTGGCTTTTTATTCACTTCAGTGATATACCCTCAGTGTAAATCGATAAAAATGCAGTGGCAATATTTGATAAGATGACGTCACATCTTTCCAGTGATGTCCTAACTTAGTTGATAAGAACTTTCTTTTCCGATGAATAGGAAATTGCTAGAAGGGGCGCTGTGATGAGTAGATAGAAAATTTTGTCGAAGCTTGATCTGATTATTTTTTTATGTCGTTGTCGTATAATCACATGCCTGTTTGCTCCATACCTGTTCATTGTGATCTGGTTGACTGAGTTTGCAGCGTGAAATAATTTTTTGGCTACCTGTTCTTCACTCACAGTTATTGTAAAACATGCTTCAAAGTTAGTGGAAGAGAGGACTATTGCTGAAACCTTAATTTCTTCCAGTTATCTGTTCTATGAACATCGTGAAATTGTGGTTGTCTAATTTGCAGATTTACATTTATCAGAGGTGGATATATCGGGTTGATCCTACTCGCCTGAACGAATATGGTGTTTCGCTTGTTGATCCAACGGGAGAAAAAGCAGCCGCAGAGGAGCAGAAGAGGTTAGAAGGGACCGATCATATGGTGGTAACAGACCACCCACACGTAGCGAACGTCGACCAGAAATCAAAGTCGAGTACATCACGAGAAAACAAGAAAGATAGATAAGGCTATTCGGTTTTGATTGTTGCGGTCAGGTATGATTGAAGTACTTGTTCTGGCGAAATGTATTTTTTTATATTTACACCTACTTCCTTTCAGTTCCTAATGAGACTTTATCGTTGGATTCCAGTGTGGAGGTGTGCCACTTGCGTATATGCTATCAGCGTTCGATCGTGTTCGTTCGCTGATGTGCTTACATTAGAGTCCTTAGTGCAGTGTTGGTGCCACATGCAGTAATTGTTGGCCTCCTGTAAAACTCTATAAAATTCCCGCTCTTAGATGATATTCTGTCGTTTTTTTTTAATACTCCGTGGCGGTGCATTTATACTGATGACAGTTGGGGGCACTTCGAGAATTATGTGGTATCCCTAGCTGATGCGCAAGACATCATTGAGGGAGGCGTTTGTGTCCGAGTTGCAAGTATGCCTACCTTCTGATTTCCCTAATCTCACTTTAATGTCTTCTCTGCTTCGCAATTGGTTGTCCTCATCTATGGTTGTTTGGTATTTGTTGCGGTTTTTGATTGTGATACGTTCCATTGTTAGTAACGTACGTACGATATTTTTCACATTCTTAAGTTCGAATGTAGAATGGAGGAAAGTAAAGTGGTCGGGAATGAAAAAATTGCGAATCTCTGCAAATCATCGTTGGTTTCAATCATCGTAGATGTTCTAAATTATCTTCGGTGGTTCCGAGCAGGAATGAAGCATTTCATAGGATACATCTAAGCGAGATTTGTAAGCGTATCCGTAGAGAACGATGCGACGCTGCTTCTGGATTTGTGTTTAATCAGAAATACGGTTGTCAAAAAGCAGCTGTCAGGGCCGTTGTTGTCGTTGTTGTTGAACTTCTTCATTCCACAACGTTAACATTACATTTCATATGATTCTGTGGGAGAAGGATTGTCTTCAAACTAGGAGGCGGAGTTAACATAAAGCATTTGATGAAATCCAAATTGAAGAGCAGCGATGTGTCTATGGGTCTCTGTGTGTGCGTATGGGGGGGAGGGGGGAACGGCGAGGGAAGGAGATCTGTAGGTCTGTAGGGAATACTGTGAACTCATGTTCATCTCTAAATGATCTTTCTTTTTTAATATTTGATGGGGACGCCGGGAGTTGCTGAGTTTGCAAACGAAGTCGTGAATAAATATCACTGCACTGGTGTTGTAGTTTTACAGAGGAACACTTTGCCACTTCACTGTTATGCAGTGCTCTGAAAGCACCTTCAAGTATAATTCTGCAAAATGAATTTGTTTATCTGCAGAAAAATGCTGTCGCTGCATCTTATAGAGACGAAGGTGCAGTGCAAGCGCAGTTCTGCCTTCCCTCCTTTTCCACTAAGGTCGTTTGGACTGTTCCTTGGTGACCTTCCTTTTTCACCGATGATTTCTCCTTTTTTTTTTTTGCATTTTCAGGGTAGGATTGCGAGCAACGAACTTAATGTACTAACCTAATGAAGGTGAAATGAACACCACACACTACCTGGTTGAACTCTTCTAGGCGACTGTGAAATTTTCGTGCGTTCGTGAATCGGCTGGGATTTTTTCAGCATTGCAAGCTGCTTTGAGTTTATTGCTTATTAAAGAGTTGAAAAAGCATGAGAAGTGAAGAAAGTTTTTTTAGCTTCTTATTTGTATTCTTTGGACCTTAACCTAACGCATTGCTCAAATGTATCTTATAGACCTTCGCCCCGGTTGATAGGTCTGGAGTAGCAATTCATCAAGAAAAGTTAGTTGTGTTCTGGTAAGGTCTGCATTCTTGTTTGCTTAATATTTTTGTAATCGGCTGCATGGTGTAAGCTCGAAGGTTATTATTAGATCCGATCGCGGTTAGGTGATGGAATTAGCCCACTCACGAACGGATTTAACCCATCTCTATGCAGCTATGAGTCGAATTAGGTTCAGACTGCGTGACCGGTACCAGCTTAAACTCAGACCTTGGGCGAGGCATTCCACGACGCTTAAGGACGTCATTTTCTTTGGAAGAAAATTGAGCTTGGTATGACAGTTATGATGATCTGTTGCGGATTCAGAGGAGCTTTTTATTTGCATCATCACTTCGGCGAAAGGGAGGGGGGAGGGTGGGCAAGGAGAAGGGATGGGTCTGCACGACAGGCTGTACTGTTGTCTTTCAGATGAGCATCAGTGCAAATGCGTCTAATGCTGATTGCATGTGATTTATGGAGACTTTTGCCCTTAATTAAACGCACCTTTAGTTGTGTTGTTCTTTTCAAACAAGTATATAAAGTACCATAAAAATTTAGCTTTTTATCACCATACACGACAACTTCGATCCATTCTCATGGCAGAGTCGAGTGGGCAGTTAAATGCATCAAAAAATTCTTGTTGGTTTGCCAGCACCACGTTGACGCGATATCGCTCCGGACTGTGTACGTCGTTGAGAAGGAGATCGAGAACCGCTTTTGGTCGTATCTTACTGCACCATGACTGCAAAAACCTTTCCATCATTTCGAAATTAAAGTAACTATTACATTAATAAAACATCGAGAATCTTATGTTTTTCAACTACGGCTTTTTTTTCTGGAGGAGGTCTTCACTTATTCACATTTGCTTTATGCCTATCGCTCGATTAATGTTAACAGTCTTACGATATAGGTAGTGCGCTAAGCTCCTCAGCACAACAACTTTGAGCCTCGAGCTCTAGCTCCATGAAAGGAAAGCATGAGCCAATAACACTATAAAGTTTTCATAGGCTCACGACGTAGAGGGGTAAAAAATCTTACATAAGCGTAGTTGAGGAAGAAAAGCTGCTCCTGACTGAATTGCTCGAGGCCACGTATCCTTTTCTCTTTGCCAGAATTTTCGTTTAATACTTTCTTCATTGCCTGAAAAAGGTTTTTTTTTGGGAAGAAAGGCATTCATCTCATATACCCCGAAAGAATAAATATTACTGCATCAGTAGATATCAATTTTGCTCACGGACCAATTAGTCGGAAAGGAAAGTGGATTTGTTGCTGTGTATTATTTTTTTTTTTCACGTTTGTGAGCGAATATTAATGGAGTCTTTCGAACAGATAAATGAAATTCTTTGTCAGTGGTAATTGGGAACACATAAAAAAACGACGGCGTTAGCAAAGACTCAATCTGGATATTCAGATTTTTGTCATCTGCATCTACTGGCTCAGCGTCTATGGAAAGAGGAACAGTATGAATTCTTATCAAATGAGCAAATAAATTCTTTTCACAGGAATTTTCTTCTATGAGTTCAACTATCTGGACAGGTGCGCAAGAATTTACCTAACAATTCTAGGTAGCCTACCTCTCAATGTATACTATTATTTGTATACTAAATTGGTGACCGCACGGTCGACCATCCTCTCTTGATCGGCTAAGCAGCCAGACTTTTATATTTAATTAGTTTCATGCTTACGAAAAATTTACATTCCTCGCTTAGCGACCTTCTACATAGCGGACAAACCATTAGCTATGTTCACTACATTTTTACCGGTAGAGATACACTAGAAAGCTGTTTGTTACCTTATAGGCTGCCCGTATGCCGCCGTTGTCAGCGATGTTCTCACTTTGGGTCACTTCACCATTTATCTGAAAGTAAAGTGTTTGTTGCGTCTTTGCAGTGGTGTGTGTGGCGAAGGGAAGGCAGGGAAAGACGGGGATAGGTCAGGGCAATCAGAGGATGACAACGTGTCTGAGACGTCAATTTGAAACTGGCAGAATAATGCTTGCTTGTGAAAACGATGGTTAGCGTGTACGAACCATACATGAATTCACTTACATTATTCAGTTTATTCAAAATTTCTAGTGGCTATTAGGTGTTGGGAATTTCACGCTAATATATACCTCAGTCACCCACCAAAACAAGAGTGCTATGCGGTGCTATATCAATCCTAATGACCAACAACATTTGGTACAGCAAAAAGGTGCTTGCGAAAACCGAATACTCAGAATTGAATTCATTAATCAGGTGCTCTTCGAAGGCAACACATAAACTGCAGATATCTTCAGCAATCGAAGGTACGAAGGACGAGTGGAATAAGCTTCAGTTTTGACTGGTTAAGTACATGATGAGCAACTAATTAAATTAGCGTCGCAGATAGCACTGTGTGAAATCACATATACATAATCAGTTCTTAGTGCCTAAGATCAACGAGCGATTTTATTGACAGCTCTTGGGTACAAAAAAGGAATTAATTGTTGTACGATTTTGGTCCGTCTGATCTGTGAATCATATAGATTGAGCTGTGCAGATAATAACAAATTTGCATAATCGAGATTCCATTGTTATCTACACAACACCTCATGAAACATGTTTTTATAACGCTGGTGATTTCATGACCAGATGTATCTGCACTTTCGATATTGCTGTTATTTTGACTATATGAAAACTTTTATGCGTTAATTTGATAATCCCATCGTCAGAAAATGTAATATTCTTTTTCATTATCGCTTGAAAATCGAAGAAATCAAGTTTGGAAGAATTTACTTGATATCTTCAAAGGACATGTTTTGGTGGAATTGCACTAGACTTGAAAACATATAACTCTACAATGAATCTGAATGTTCTAGAGTAGTGCCTTACTATCAAAAGAGGCTGTGTTTTTCGCTTTTCAACTTTTTTGCATAGCGTTCCATTCGTCCACAGCCAATTTACATAACTACGATATCCGCATACAAATGTGATTACATGCAGTCCCCAGTTGACCATTATTTGACACTCATTTCAAAAAGGGTGATAATTATGTTGAGAAAAGGATTTTATTAAAGTTGGAAAGTGGGATAAAATTGTACTCGGGCATACAGTACACTAGCAATATATCATTAGAACCCGCCTTGTATATTGTTTTAAGTTGAGTCTTTTCTGTAGGAAATTTGCGAATTCTTGCACCTTACATGAGCTTATTGTTGAACGTTTGCTGGATGCGAATAGCCAATGAGAAAAGAATACGGGTGAAAAATAACGTCTGAATCATACATGCATTCCATCAGTGTGAGGTACTTCAATCGATTCATACTGCTCTATAAAGCACTCCTTACGCTGAATAAAGTTGGATCTCGTTTCGTTGTTCCACCAGTTTAGTAGATTACCCACTTCGTCGTACTGCCTCCCTGTATTTGTGGCAAAATAATTGTGTCGTATCATAAGAGATCAGGTTGACAAGCGCAACCTAAGAAACTGTGCAAACGGGTCTCTAATATGCCTGCCTTATCAAAACCCCTTTTGATTGTTCGAAAAAATGGCCGTAGACAGTTCCATATCTGCTTGAACGGCGGATTTTCTCGATCTCACCAAAAAGCATGGTTATTTTATGGTATTTGGAGCATGAAATGGTTGTATATTAGACATAAATAGAACACGAAGGCAAATTGCTTAGATGACACAAGAGCTATCAACGTGAACAAAGATTTCGCTGCACACTGTGGGCTACGAAGAGAGCAATGAACAAACCTTGGTCATCGAATCCATGCGTTATTTCATGCCCAATCACCGCTCCAATACCACCGTAGTTCATCGAACTGCAATAACATTATTAAGAAAACACCATTTAGTTTGGAATGGAGCACTTATGAGAGCAAAAAACCGCAAGTAGAGAACTAGATGGAACAGTGACGCAGTGAATTTTTAAAAATATTTTGTGTTACCTCGTGATCAATGCTATCAGACGTTCAAATGGCAAATTTTTAAACAGATTTCATTTGTGCAAAAGGAGATTTTTTCTTCAAGAAAATATATTCTTTGGGATTTCATCAATCGAGTACGTCTTTCAACAACAAAAGATTTCATATTTTTTCTTCCTTCTGCGTTCTTTCTTCGGCGCAACCTTCGAAGCGAACAATAAACGACAAATGCATTTACTAAACTGTGAAAAAAAATTATCACTTATATTAGCATAAAATTTGAAGTTCCCTGAAAGTGTTTATTGTTTTGTTAGTTTTCTCGTCGCAGTGTGTGGTCGATTGACATTTCACTTGGAGCGACAATCAACGACGATAACCTTTCGCAAGATTAAACAAAACTTACAAAGGCCTTGTGATATTGAAAAATGATCCCTGTAGAATTCCAGCGAGGAGAGCTGAAAATATTCGCATTTCAGAGCAAATTCTTCGAGCTTATTTATTCGTATTTTTTTCTTTTTATTCTACTGCCTATTATAAATGCTAATAGTAAACGATCGAACATTTTCTGCGATGAATGAATATCTAAAAAGTGTTCGTTACTAAACGATGCTCAACGAAATTGTTGAATCATCTTTATCGAAATCAATAAAAGAAATTCTCTCAAAATATATGTCACACACCTATTTGATTGTGCGTTGAATCGTAGAATGCATTGACCCCTGGTGGCGGAAAGTCGAAACGTTTTCGATCGTTTGTTTCGATTATTTTGTGCATCTGCTTGTCGAATTTCCATCTATTTATGGCCTTTACCATATAAGCATAGCCCAACGATGAGTCGTAGGATAGCTGCAACATGCACTATAGGTAGTTATGTAATAATTGCGAGACGTGTCTCATTTCACGCATCAACTGTTCGTAATGAATAGGGGGGAGGGGGATGGTACCGAAAGTCTGTTGTCACTGGCTTATTGTTGCCTTCATAGTGGATTTTATATAAATGTGGTATAAATATTCCCAACTGTGATATATGAGCAGTACCAAATATGGCACAAGCGCTTCGGTGGTTCTTAAACCAAAAAATTTGTTTAACACTTTTTCATGCTACCATTCGGAATGCAAACATATTAGTGTTGTTTGAAAAAAAAAAACTTTTTTTTTCAAACGCACCTCGGCATATTTGTCTTCGATAGCTGTTTGACTGAATAACTTCTCGTCATAGCCAATGTAGTCTAAAATTTCTCGAACCTGAAATTTATAAACTTGCGCTTGGCTGAACTGTTTAAGTAGTAAACAACATTTAGCTATAGGGAATTAGGGGAAGTATTTAGCTATAGCAAAAATTTTTAAAGAGTCGCTTTATGTCTAAATATTGCTGAGATCCACCTATGAATGGGCGCCATATTCAAAGAAGCCATAATGTCCTGTAATATTCAGGTCTAGAATTAGTTTTTTAGGAGATATTTTGCCTCACCTCATAGTTCATTTTATGCTGAAAATAGTTGCATTTTTGTTAATTTATAAAAAATCTTGTTTCTTCTTTTCTTCTAATTCTTTTGCTGTACATCGTGTAATGAAAAAAATTATCTCATTAAGCTCAAATGGACAAATTTGATATACGCAAAACTTGATTCTGGTGGTTTTTCTCATATTAATCACATTGTATGGCAATTTCTTGCACCGATGATATCCGCTGTCAAATTTGTAGAATAACTATCATGGTTATAGAACCTTTAGGCTAGTATTCACTCTTTTAAGGTGATAATTTTTCCTACACATTATCGAGATTTGAACCTTATAACTGCAAGAGTACACTTTCAGTCTTCAAGGAGACTTGGTAAGATAGATCCATCGTTTCTTAAAGACTTTAAAAAATTTGTGGAACAAATTTATTTGCTACTACTCATGTGACGACTTATTTATCGAATTTAACGAAATTGGTGTGATATCTATATAAAATGCGACAAGTTTTGAGCGAGCATAAATTATCAAATATTTTGCAATTATTAGTTTAACTGAAACTATTATATGATCAAAAAAGAACTTTTTTGCAGTCACAAAAAAACTTTAGAGCAAAAATTGAATGGAATATCTTTTTTTTTTGCTTAGGAGTACTGACAACTAATTCATAGGAAATATTTTGAATGAAATACCTTGATAAGCGCTTTCGATTTCGTCTCGGAGTCCATCCAATCATTTTCTTCGATAATATTTGCAAACGATTCGCGAATGTTCTCGACCACTTGCTTCACTTCCGACTTAATTTCACTGTCAAAAAATTTGCTGATATAAAGGATATTGGCAAGATCTGGGAAGGCGGTAACCGCATCCGTTTGACAGCTCAACCATTGCGGTTGTGGTTCTGTTGAACCGAACATCACACGGTTATACTCCTGCAAAACAGCAAAGTTAAGGAAGATTTTGTTTTCTGTTCTTCACTTCTGCAGAAGTAAGAGGGCACTGATTTGCACACTAAATGATATACATCTGTAAGGAATATAGTTGGCGCATGTGAAGGCAGTTATTGCATCGCGCCGCTCACTTTTGTATACATACACATGGAGGGAAAAAATATTTTAAAAAACGCAAAAGTGGGGGCAGGAAAGCGGAAAAAGCCCATACTGTATACTTGTTTTAACATTAAAATGGCGTATTCGGGAATGTATCACCAAAACTTGAAAGCATATTGGACAGATTTAATCATGAGAAACATGCATTGTAACCTAGATGATGGAGTTTGGCTTGGGCATTAGAATGTTGGACTTTTATGACTACCGTAGAAATTGTAATATGAAATGTTATTAAAAGCGCTAATGCTTCCGTGAGCAGGCACTTTGTAACTGGCATAGGCAGATATTTTTATACCACAATATTTGAAACGGATGAGAAAGAGGTACAGAGAGATGTGAGAGGGGAGGGATGAAGTTCGAAAGGAATTGCGCCTATCTAACAAACTGAATGTTTTTTGCGTCTTCCTTAGTGAAACATTCAAAACACCCTTCATTTTTTATACCTCATCAGTATAGCCAGCTGTGGTAGTGTTAACGCTTCGTTTACTCCGATTGTCGCCTTATTCTAGATTGCCGCACATTTGTGCCGATTACCCCAGCATCTATTATCGGTGTTGCTTTGATTTGTTTCCATCGCACGCTTATCCTTTCATGATGAGAGATTTCTCCCACTTCTCTGGACCTAGTGCTAAGAACCGCGCTGTCACCATTTGCGTGCTTACTTGCCTCACTGTCACCGGACGGCTTGGAGTCTGATTTTCGGCACATGGGTGCAGCGGACGATGGACAGGATGAGGGGGATGGGTAGGTTTCGGCAAACGAATTTGGGCTTGTGAGGGCTGGGTGTAATTCAGAAGTGAAGTGGCATAAGTCTCAGTAGAATTATGCGTTTCTTCCGGGTCTTCTGCTTCGTTTTCATCGGACTGCAGATTCGACGTCGCTAGATTTGTCGTCATTTTCGTCATCTGAACAGTTGCAGTCGTTTCATCTTCACAGCGCAGTTTGTTCCAAAAGCCATGTTTGCGCAAGAGTCAGTTACCACACTGCTTATCGGCGATTCATTGAAGCCTATGCTGTTCAAGATTTTCAGATAAGCTACTTTAGCCGTATACGCATCGTGATGTCAGAATGATTTCTTCGAATCCAAAATACATTTTTAAAAGATCCATCTCCAAGGTTATGATCCGTTGCCGCAATAAACGGCTCATTGGTGCATACTTCACCTCCAACTTTCAACAGTGACGGGCTATCCAACCGACGCTTTCACGCTTGTCGCAGTTTTCTTGATCCTTTTCAGCTGCTGTTCTAAAGGAAAGCAAGAACTTTCTCAGGAGTTTGAGAGAATGAAATGCGAGTACAACACAACTAAATATTGGCAAGACTCCTGGTAAGAAGAATCTTAGAGGGAGATTCGGCAACGCTAGCAGTTTTTGGAGAACCTTTATGGAGCGTTTCTTCTCTGGTCATTTCTCAGCTGTCTGCAAGGAGAGTGGAAATGATAGAGGCTTATTCCACCTTAAATGTTTGTTAGTAAATTTTTAAAGTGATTTTCCTTCAAATATTATTCTGTGAAATTTTGCATGAATGTCAACTTTCTAAAAATTTGATTTAGTTGACCTTATCTAATATAAAATTCATGGAATTGCACTCTATCGCCCAATTTGGCATTTTTTCTTTTACCTAGTGCATCCCAAAATGGAAACTTCCTTCTTCAAATGCCGTCCGTCCATTTTTCCTAAGAAAAAAATCTTCCCCTTTTCTCTGAATCAAGTTATGAACAAGAAAAACAGACATGAAGGAATTAACTGGAGTAGACCAATTGCCCTTAGAAATGACACACCCTTTTTGCTTCCTTGAAACGATCATCAAGCGTATCAATATGCGTCAAAATCGTGCCCCAATCGATATAATCCGAAAGCGATTCATTACTTAGCCTTTTGATCATTCGGTCGATTTCGGTGATCGTTACCGCATCCGGCACATTGATTTGCATAGAGTTGATATTAATCTCGGCGAGAACATCAGTTGGCATTACGCCAGCAATATATCTTTTCCAATTCACCTGCAAATCAATTCGAACTGAATTAAATGCGCATGTGGCAACTGTTGATGTAGAGTGGAGATATTGAGTTAATAGCTTATTAATAGGCTGCGAAAATTTCGTACTTTTTTGGCTCAAATAGTTTCTCTGAGATCAAGTGTGATCGCGCAAAAATTCTTTGCACAAAACTTGTTATCGTGTGCATTATGACTTACTTTCCGCCTTTTATGTCAAAAAGTCTCATTGTTGATGGTATATTGCAAAAGTTCAAGCCATATGCAATTTTTAAGCATATCGGATTTCGCATTAAAGGGGAAATTCACGTCAGGAGATTATTGACAAAATTAAACACGAGAGATGTACTTGAAAAGAGAGTTCCTACTTTTGCTATTTGAATGCTCATGCCAAAATATTTTTAATGCTCTTTGAAAATGGTCAACTAAAGGTTGAGTTACGTATGTTCTTTTTTTGCTTCGTTTACTGCAGTATGCAAAATCTCCTTAGAATACATTATTAAAGGAATATTTCTTAGCATATCAAAGGTATAACTGCATATCTAGATCGAAAACTCGCACTCTTGGCTTGGAATAATGGCCATTATCTATTCACCACTCTCATTTTAAGTAGCTATCAATTAGTAGAAAATAAAATAGAAATATAAGCAAATTATGTTGGCCATACCAAAATATTTTTAAATACAAACCGATGGGGCGATTTTCTCGAGGTCGCTCACCGAATGCAAATTGTATAGAGCGGAGTGATCGTCATGATGACGCTTGGTTTTGTTCATAATCTGCAATTTTTGATGGAATCTCTTTTTCAAAGAATGCTATTCTGCATAAGTTTTCACCCACTATTGCCGAACAGGAAAGTTCTAGTATTATGGTTGAAGAAAATGAGGTATTGAGTGAAAATGGAAAGCGGTGAACTGAAAATCTTGACGTAAGTTGTTAAAGGCCTGAGAAGTATAGAAGAATTCTTTGATGTGCTTATTCGTTTACCAAATTATTATCCACGAATGATTTAATCATTGGCACAAATGCAATCATTTGTACAATTGTAACTGAAACTGGCGGCGCGTGCAATGAATGAGCATCGGCTTATCACTTTTCATACCCAATAAAATCGAATGCGCAGCAAGTCTGCTCAATTGACATTTCCAGTCATGGAACTGGGCGTATAATACCAGTTGCTTGTTTCTACCATTTAAACTCCTTTTCAAATAAAAAAGCGTCTGTCTGTGTATGCTGGCTATAGTCAGTCGAAGAGTACGTTGAAGAAGTACAATATTTCACACTTTTCAATACGCCTTGGAGGAAACTATGATATCTGGTGCCTACCTCTGCGATCTTTGTTTCCACCATAACAAATGAGTCAGCACGGCGTTGAATCTCCTCACTATCACCTGTGAAGAACTCTCCGTTCACATCATCTTCGATGAGAATCTTCAGTACACTAGTTAGGAAGTCTCTGAAATTGAGTGCTTGTTTATTACTTCATCACTGAAATCATTCTGCAAGTAGCTGCTGGACTGAAATAACAGGACTAAAATTGTAATTTTCAGTGAAAGCTCCGAGATGCAAAAGTTGACGCAGTAATGTTCCGGAAAGACAAACACTTTGGCTTTGGCGATAAAAATTAGTCCATAAAGCGATCCTCTAAATACGGATTGCTTTTCACTTACTTGAGCGCATTGATTTCAGCACTGTACTGATCGTCGATGTAATATTCGTAACTGATGTACGTTTCCGTTTGAAATACCTGCAAAAACTGCTTCAAATTGTCAACATTTTCAGCAAAATTTCGTTGTTATAGTCGTTTTTGAGTTTTCTGGATATTATTTAGATTAATTTTCAGCTGGCTGCAATAGCAGTCCATTCAGAAGCTTTATAAATGTTTAATTGCGTCCTGCTGCTGATCAGTATTTCCTAACATTTGTGATAATATTTGAGTCTATCGGTTGAAAGTGAGAATTTTGAAAACTTATCAGCGATAATCAAACTTTTCTTTGAAATTTTTCAAAGAAATAGCCCAAAAAGTTATTGAATATCCTATGCAACGATAACTGGAAATTTTAATCATAAAATTTGATGCATATATGTGTGTTCTTTGAGCCATCGAATGAAATTGAGAACGGTGAGATTAGAAAAAAATTAGGCAATCTTATGTCAGAGCGAAAAAAAAAACTTACATTGAGCATATTTCGAGAAACATTCTTAGCATCTGCCTCGATGGCGAATGAGTAGAATAATGATAGTGGTTTAACTAAGATAAGCCAATCGGTTATATACTTCAGCTTTGCTAAAAAAAAAAACCATTGTATTCAGCTGAGTACCGCTTTTATAGAGGCATTATGGATTCTCCTATTCTTAAGAGATAATTTGATCACTGAACCAAATATGAGAAATGCATGAGAAAAATATTGTTGAGGCTTATGAGGGTGCTGAACAAGAAATTTATCATTTATCGTAAATGAGGCAGAAATCATGATGAACAAGTGAATTAGGAATTTTCCTCAATGAATAGCATTCAATAATTAGCGTATTTCTCTAAACGTAGTGCAAATGACAGTCGGAGCGGTCATGAATAAAAAACAGCTATTAGATATTTAAAACATTCGTTAGAAATCAATTCGGCCAAACACTTGGTAAAAGCTTAATTTGTAAACTTTTTTTGCAATGGGGACATTAAAATAAATGCAAAGTAGCATAGCAATAGTAAAATATGAAGCGTTGGACGATTTATAAAGGATCTAACCTCGGCGCACTTTACGCATAGCGTCGAAAAGTGGCTTCGATTTGAGCCGTGATCTTTCATCTGCATCCATGCATTTTTCATAGAGGTTGAACATCAGCTCATTTACTCGTGATTTTGGATAACGTTTGTGATCCATAAAAACACCTCAAAAATTTCTTCAGTTCTTTTCATGGTTAACGCTTAAGTTTCGATTTGTGTTTTATATGAGATATTTATTGCAATGATACAAAAAATATTCCGATATCTTTTTTCTTATTAACAAACGATTAGCGTTTCAAGAAACCATAAAAAATGGAAAGAACCCGCAATATGATATATGAGGAACATCTATGCGTCCATCACTTTCAGCGATAATTGATAGCCCTGACATTCGAAGAGAAAATTTCTTTCGAACGAATATCTCAAGTTATTAACAATCACTTGCCTTCTGAGTGCAGTCCGAGTGCCTGGTCATTTTTACTATGGGATTGCACAACTAAGGTTTGACTAAATGTTTCCGCATTTCCGCTTTTAGCCATTTGTAGCATAGGACAAACAGGGAAGAATGCACAAATTGACAAAAAAACCTGTTTGTGTTTGTAAGTATACTGCGCAATATTTTACAGTTGCTTAAGTATCAAAAAATTTTTTAAGGTTGCTTGGGCGGATGCGAATTATAGCATTCTTACTTGGTTCACAAGTTTGGAAATAGGCCGCCAAATATCGAAAAGCCACTTTAATATAACTCATAAAAAAGAATCGAGCAGTCTCAAATTTTCATCAGGAAAAGGTTATTGGTTGGTTGAATTCGAGCAAATTGTTATGAAAAAAAAAAAACACACGGTTCATTTGCTTATTAAGTGCGTGAATAGTGTCAATGAACTGTGTTGTTTTAAATTCATATGAAGCAATTTCATTCGTAGCAATCCATCCACTGCATACATACTCATAGAAATCATCACATGGATTCAACGAACGATTAATCGATGACACCAAAGCTGGATAATCGAATAACTCGTAATTCATAAATCCTCCTTGCTTGCCTGAAATTGTATTCTCAGTTCATAGGAATACATCTATCCAATGCACCCATTATGGGCATTTTGTTCTTCGAGAATACTCGCTTACTGTTTGATCGCTTACAAGATCTGAGGTGCTGTAGCTTTCGCGATTTTATTACATCTTTACGCAAATAGGATGGAACTTGTTGATTTATTGTGTTAAGAGCGACATAAAACCCGAGAAGATGAGAGAAAAAACATTACATTTCTAAATGTCTATTGAATTTTCAGTGTGCTTCTCAAGTCGGATAATGAAGAACGTATTGGAAGTGCTGCACTTTCCGGTGCAAATATGAGTGCTGCATTTATAATTTCACTCATGGATAACGAGAGTTCGTTAATCGCGACATTAAGGCTCAGGAATTGGTTTTGAAATTCTTAGCCATATGTATGTGAGTTTTATGCATAAAACGACAGTAAGATGAAAACGCTGCAAAGATGCATACCATTCAGCAGAGTTGTCAGCGAAATTTCGTCGGCACGAAGACTCAGATTCTTTGCTAATATCGTTTTGTCAGAGATTCTCATTTCATTGGCAGTTAACAGTACATTACGAGCACTCAAATGCACCTCCTCAAGAGGTAGTGATAGTTCAGTAATAGGCGCCAGATCGCATAGAGGCAGAACACTGACGCAGAAGACGACGAGATCAAGCAGATGATAAGCCATCTGAAGGTTGAACAGCTCGATGAGTTTTAATTCGATCTCCTGAAAATGTTCTCAATGGGAACAACATTCATTCATGATTTAGACTTTCCTTCATTAATCTGCTTCATCTTTGAAGTTGAAAACCTCTCATAAAACGGAAAGAAATGAAATTGAAACTACCTACTTATTTTCATCTGAAAACTAATGAATGGAAACCACTCTCATGAGATTTGCTGAGATTCAAATACGAAGCCTTTTAAGAAAATTTGTTGGCATCAAGATTCTGTGAAAAAAATTGAATTTCTCCGAAATTGTAGACGAAAATTTACACTCATATCACTAATTGGAATAGCACTAGCATTCCGATCCTCGAAAAACTGAGCTCGTAGAATTTTACAGAACCCTGATATTCGGAGTTATTAGCATGCTTGACTTTAAAGTTCAGCGTTTCAAAAGTACTTAAAGCCACATGTTTGCTTAATATTGGAGAAGAGCACACCACTCTATTTCCATTAGTCAAGAAGATTTAGTTCGAAGTCCAACGCCATGCCTTCCACTACGCCATATAACCTGAGTGCTACCAACCATTTTTTCTTGTACGCCTCCGATTTCACGATTGTGGTTGGGTTTTCCTTTCCAATCAAAGTGGAAAAATTCTCGAATTCCGAGAGTTCCGAAAGCCACAGACCTGGAACGAAATTGATTATCGGAAGCCTGGAAATTTAGAAGCCTTTTGCACTGCATCGACCGGGACCAAAACGTACGAGACAAACGCTTCTATACGCAACACTGAGCGCTAGAACATCTGCTTTGCCGTAGTAGCCACCTTTCAGCGATTTTTTAAATGTAATTGCAAACTCTTTAAACTTTTGAGGTACCCTAAAAAGGTAAATGCCAGCCTCATGCGCCTCTAATTGCTATGGAGTTTTGAACTTTTTGCTATAGATAAACCATAGCATGAACATGTGAGATTAGCTCATTTATACTGCATGCTGTCGTACTTGCAGACGATTAATTACCCTCAGCCGATATTGCTTTGACTCCTTCCTTTGATAAGGAGAAAGGAGGAGGGGAAGGAGATGCACTTAAGAGTCTCTTTTGGTAGGGGAGGGATAGATAAATTGCAGTAGTTTCAAAAAGCGAGAACAAATAGGGAATTAAGAGGCGGAATAGTGTATATCTTGGTTCAAAAAAAAAGAAAAAAGAAAAGAAAGAATTACTGCTCAACAAGTGACCATTCGTTAGGTGAATAAGGCTACAACGCGATAAAAACGTTCTAAAATCATAGCATATAGATAATTCGTCCGGGGTTGTGTAGCAATTGCTGATGGCTATGGCTACATTTTCCTTCACTGATATCGTTTTTAATCTCGACTTTAAATTTGCATCGTTTATTCTCATCTAATGATCGCGATCTATGTGATCGCACAATTAGAGCGAAACAGCGAAAAATTCTACTGAAAAATTGCGCATTTAGACCAAAGTTTAAGTGAATTTGTAAGCGCTGAAAACATTTGCTTACTGCCAGCTTGGCTATGTAGCTGTCCATATACCCAGTCAGACAATTTGTCGCATTAGAATTTATAGGTGAAATTTAAATAGTGATTTCTCGATAAACAATGCGTTGTCGTTAAACTAGAAACGCTACTTTCTCTAAAACAAGCCTTTTTTAGCCTATAGATAATTTGAGCCTAATTTTGGGCCTTTGACGAAAATTCAACCCATTCTTGTGTGGGGGTAAAATTGATTATTTGGCGAAAGCTACCTATATGATCTGCTATCGCTCCTTATTGACCGCTCCTGATTGACTAATTCATGTAGTTTTCGTATTTATATGGCAGGAAGTGACTGCTGTTGATTGACGTTTTTGCGAACAAAATATTCCATTATGTGAGCACTACTCAGGCGTTAAATGGAAGAGCTTCAGTTATCGAGGTGAAGCGAGTTGGGACGAATAAGTAAAATTTGAGCAACTATTTTACATCCGCATGCTCAAAGTTATTGCTTATTTGAAGCGGGAATTTTTCAATTATTCCATCTGTCGACGATAATAACTTCTTTAAGCAGTCACCATAGTCTATATCGAAAGTCTTTTTATGCTCACTAACAATTCAGTTTTTTTCAACTGAAGTTCCTTCAAATGACCAGCTTATTTCAGCAGTTTTCTATTTTGTATGGCGACAAACTTCCTAAACTTTCGGTGCAATGTAGAGGACTTAGGTTTCTTTAGAACTACGGAAATGCATAATAAAATTGCCTCTGCAGATAACTGCCATCACTGCGTAACAAAAACATAACTATTACGTGGGTGAGAAATAGAAATAAAATTGTGAAGCCGATAGTCTTTTTTAGAAGGACAGGATTGCGACAACGATAGAAGAAAGTTGGCCACGTTTCAAATGCATCGTTCACAATACAACAGTGGATAGAACTGGGATGGATTAAATAGCCAAAAAAATAAATTCAGCGAAATTGTTGGTGAGTTAACTGCATCGAAAAGCGCTGCCGAGCGTGGATTATGACGGGAATCAAGCCGTACAAGTAGAGAACGAGTTTTGGCCAATCGGGATTCCGAATAGCGCAGACGTACTTCATAACCAACAAACAGTCTTACTGCAATCGCTCGAGCACGCAACATTTATCGCGATTGCATCGTTTTGTGCTCACTAAATCACACACACATATTACCGTGTTCTAGAACACATCAGGATTATTCTGATTTAGATACTAATTGATCGTTGCAATTAGTCAGCTTGCTGACAACTGGTATGGTCAGCTATACGGAGCAGTTGGTCAGCGAGTGCATTTCAAGACCATTTTTTATTTTGAAAATTCCTCGTTTATGACATTCTGAAATTGATTGAGCATTTTTTAGATTATTCAACTGCTATAACTAAGCTTCCTTTAAATATCTAGCAACTTCGCTTGCTCATTGTTTCTCACCTATTGTTATTTCAGTTGTAATTGTGAAAATGCACTGAGAAATACGCTTGCATATCGATTACTGCGAGAAATTCAAAGAAGATAAGGACGCAGTGAAAAATCTATTCGGTATATAGACAGGAACCATTTTGTGTCTAGGAAAAAAGTAATGACGGAAATGAGACCCGATCATGTAGGCGGAAAAATATTGTTCTGAAGTATCGAATTGATGTGGTCGTGAATCGTCAGCCTTAAATCCATTGCCCTTTCCTTTCTGTAGCGCAAAAGGAAAACATATTTTCCGCAACGCTTCACAAACAGTGCTGATGTTTGCGTTCGCAAGTCTTTCAAAAAGAGTAGCACTGCTATTGTGCTTTCATTTTAGAGCAAAACACCAATTGTTGAACATGTAGAAAGAACAGAATATAGGTGTCAAATACGATGAAAACGTGATGCGTTTCGCCTTTTTGAGGCTTTCAAACAAACAAAAAAAACTTCGTCATAGTGCACAACGCAAACAGTCACTCACTTTGACTCAACTTATTGCTATATTTGTAAAAACTATCGAATAAATGGAATCTTTTTGAAATCGCAAACGCTTTGTTTACATTCCTTATGAATGAGTTAGAATGATATTATGAAGAAATGCGCAGTTTTTTCTTGAGTGAGCATTTGCAACGCTAAGGAATGTATTCAGATATACTCAACGCTATTTGGCCATTGCAATATAGGTTCTTCGTTTTTAAAGTTATCACAGTTAGCCTTAGAATTAGCCATTGAATGCGCCGTTGATGGTGATCACCTTGTTCCGTTTTATAATGCAAGCAGGAGCATGACCCATATATGTCCAATTCCCTAGGAAATGTGCTATGTATGAAACTGAAAAGTTGATTAGACCACGAACGGTATAGCCTCTTAGTTAAGTTTTCGCAATTATGCCATCTGGAGTTGGCTGGGTTTTATACATTTTAACATTTATTTCTCATACATTACAACATTTATTAACACTTAGGGCGGAGCATGCGCTATTCTGATACTGTAAGCCACAAGGTGTTCAGCTATTTCGAGAATGTTTTAGCTCTACGCCACATCATCCCATCGCCTGCGTGAATCGGCTTCACGAAAGCGTGTTCACGAATACGATCGATGCATAATTACCGTAGCGACTTCCCGCACAGTATCGTTTTGCTCATTAGAGCATTGCGTCATGTCAATACAACACTGAGCCGCACCGAATAGCATGCGTCATCTGGGCATGACGACATCGCTGATCGTGCATTACATCGATTAACTTGTCATCATAGTCGTTTCACATACAATAAACTTTTTCGACCGGTAATAGAATCACCTGCGCAAACGTTAGTGAGGAGGTACAACTAAATTGTACACCTAATAGCCGATGTGCCAAATTTATTGAGCAGTTGAATTTGGTCCAAGCCGATTACGTAGTTCTTTTTCAGCCGATCCGCCACGAAATATATCTGCAATCGAAGATGAGCGATTATGCTCAGTTCGGTTTCGTAATGTATTTCGGCATTGCATCTCTTTAACTGCTATTCTCTTAAGCTCTCTCAAACGATGCAGCCAATTTTGTGCATCAACTTCAGAATTTTAAAAAGAAAACAAGAGCATCACCTTTGCTAAAATTTTTTTGCAAATGATTTCTCAGGGTCACTTCTCCTTTGCTATTCTTTCATCCATTCACAAATGTTAATTACTTCATCTTGTCACATTGCACAGAAAAGCTTCAAGGAGTGCACGGTGGATTTCACAATCCTTTCAACTCATTTGCAAAGAATTTTGAATTATGTTAAGAGTATTCGCCAGATGAAAGAGATGTTTACCATATGAGATCCTTTCTGTATGTCCACTTGGTAATTGATCCACTTCCTGGAATCGGCACGGACCTGTGTACCTGACTTCTCAAAAGGGCACTTCCGGATATGATCAATGCAAACGCGCATTCTTCCCTGTGTTCCTGCCATGTACATAAAGAAGTCCAGCACTGAATGCTCATCGACAATCACGCTTCGAGGTGTCGAAAGTACAAACACCACGTTGGCATCATTCGTCTCTCCAGCGTAAATAAACGATCCTCCTTTAATACAAATCACGAAGTAGGTACCCAAAAATTTCCTGTGGTCTCAGAAAACGGCAATTCTCTAAACTCCACAATAGATCTCAACTCCACTCCTCGAAAAGTTGACTCCAAAAGTCAAAAAATCTGATATGCCTGAGTATGCGCTATTTGCCGCTTCAAGACATGATTATGAAATACTTTGATCGAAAACTGCAAACCACAAATAAGTTGGCATCATAGGATGAGTGATTTCGCAGTTGGAACTCTTGGAATATTAACAGAAACTGCTAGAGTCAGTAGGTTCAAACTTGCCATCTTGGCTTTCCACCTGCGAAAAAAGGCCTGTTGTGATTAGCGCTGCCACACACAGGATTTATTTGTGCATAATGTTGAAAATTCTACAGATGCTTCGATTTGTAACTACATCTTATGCCTTCTTTCATGCATTCGTAGAAAATGCTGCATTCATAATAATTTTCACTTGATTTATTAAACTTGCAGCCTTATGATAATTTAAATTTTTGCATTGAATGAGTCGACTGCATTTGTATTACTTTCGCAAAGTGCATTACTTTTTTAACGAACTAGAATTCGTTTTTGTGCATTTTGTTGGGATATTTCGAATAATCACACATTTTGCAATAAACAATCAAGAAATAATAGGCAAAAGTGCCTTGAAGAATTCTCAACAACTAGAGAATTTTTCTATTTAAATCCTTTCACAAAAAAATTTTATCGCACTATTTAGAAAAATCGCATTTTGTCATTATGTTCCAATGATTTATACTGTTGAAATTATTAATTCATGAGGGTTCATATAATTCAAGATTATTTTACAGTTGTTAATTGGCATCATTATAATTTGCAATTTACACTTATGGTTTATTATATAAATTTCTCTTCATTTTTTTCTATCGAAATACATCCAAACAATTTTGCGCATTTATAAATCGTTGCGAGGAAAAGTAAAACGAATTTAAGTAATTATTGTTGGTCTGTCTGCACTAAACAGTTCAACGACAACGTACATAAAAAGAATTTAAAACTCATGTTCTACAGAAATGAAGCAATCTTCAAGGGATGTTTACCATTATCATGTATAGCATTTTTTCAAAAATCCAGTTTTATTTGCCATTTTCTTCGATAAACGCTTAACTTTAACACTGCTTCAGAAATTAAAATTGAGTGTTTAAGAAATGTATCTGTGATTGTATTGTAGTGGAAGGAATCCATATCAGTCATATTGTTGATGGTGACGATGGCCAACGGTAGTCAAAATATTTGAAGCAAGAATCTGATAACTCATTTCAAGGAACAATGCGCCAACGTTGTTTCATAATAGAGAACTTATCGTAGGTAATGAACTATGTGCATAAAAATACCATCATCACGTGCATAAAAACTCATTTCGGTTCAATTTCACACTTTATTTAATAAATAGTGCCAAGTTGCCGTAAACATTTGCTTAGATATTGTGTGCCTTTTGAATGTTGACGTTTGGCTTTATTGCAATAAGGTGCAAATTGAAAGTCACTGCAGCCGAACGCTGCATAACGCATTGCAAAAACATTGCAAACAAGCGTGTTCACTGATGAAGTTAGGATTCGTATGAAGCGCTCCGCATTGTGCGTTGAGAAAAGAAGCCTTAAGCACATAGAATCGCAAGCACAGCTACACTTTTATCCTTTAGCTAGGCTTTACAAAAAACACCTTTTTTTGTCTTAATAATCGAGCAACAAGAATACCAAATAATGCATTGAATAGTAATGTTTAAGCGAATTAATATTGAAAAGTTTGGAATTATTTCTGTTAATATTTTAATGCAAGTTTCTTCTGAGGTGTTGCACTGCAACATGTAAATATTTAGCTGACTTACTTCCTGCGTAATCTGTCGCTATGCCCGTCAAACTGTTAGCAACTCTGCCTTCCGAAACAATCCATTGCATTATCTTTGTACCGGCCGGTAGACCTGAATAATGACCGACTTATTCAACGAATGCTATTCGAAAATTTATCATAAGTTACGTGATCAAATCGATGCTTTCAACCATTCCTCATAAAGCGTCTGATATTCGCGAATGTAAGTGAATCAACATATTTTCAAACACGCCGCAATTTGCGAGGATTTGCCCTATTTTAAAGAACTATGCTTGAATCTCCCACGCATAGTCTGTTTCAAACAAAGCTCCCAACGTTCATGGCAACATAATAAATAAGCATGACAAATCCCATTCTGTGGAGAAGATCGATCTTCCATTCTAGGCGCACTAGTCTTGAAATTTCTCGCACACCTCTACCGCCGAACCTCGGATTGTAATGAACAAAGGAATCTGTGCCCTCAAAAACGATCATTTTACATAAAAGGCGACAAAAACCTCTCACCATTTTCAGTCTTATATATCGTTGTTGCTATTCGGTACAATTTTAAGAAGCATTGTCACATACACAGCTTGCATGCCACAATTATCTTTTACATCACACTCGCAGATTTCTCACTCATACAGTCAAACAACTCCAGGGACAAATTTCCATGCCAGGGAGTTAGAAAGTTCTAAAGAAACTAACCTAAAATGAGATCGATGTCGTCTTCCGCGTGAGCCGAGACGTATTCGCAAAGGTCGCCTTCATCGAATGAGCAGTCGATGTAAGCACATTTCGACATATACTGTGCACCCATACGGGATGAATCCGATCCAGCGACAAGGAACTTTGTGGATGAAGCACGATTCGGGTGAGTATTCACACCTTTTGCGACTTCATGCAACCGCCACTGCTGATGACTTAAAGAGCCTTTCATGGCTGCAGATAATATATACAGTAGGCAAAAATGAATAAAGGGAATTGTTTCGCGTTGGGGTGAACGAACGGGATTCCAAAGAAATTTAGTACAGTTGCAGAGTCCTGACTCGTGCCGCATTTAATAAGCTCTGCTTTGGTTCTTGAGTATTTCGTTCAGAAACGGGATATGAAATCTTGGTGTTCTTGACTTCCTATGCTGTTGACAACCAGGTCACTACTTTTTTTAAAGCCTCGGTAGCGGTGACAGCAGTCATCGCAGTGGACAGGCAGACATGCGGATAAATTTTTAGAGCTTAAGAATCCAAGACCTTATTATGACAGTATCCAAAGATTCTAAGAGGATATTTTAAACATTCACTCGTATTAAGTTCAGAGTTAGGGCATTAAAAGTATTTCATTATAATAAGAAACTTTGTCGTACAAAAAGATCCATCGCTTATTTTTAGAGCTTCAGAATTTCTCTCACCTCTCAGTGAGGTTATCCAATGATGACAGTGGGATAGGATTACCATCGTTGGGGAAAGATGATCGATTATCGGTGAGTACCTTCCAATCGGATTTGCCTGAAGGTGAACAATCCATATAGTCACCTTCAGCATGACAATAAATTATGCTTGCAAGTATTATTAACTCCGAAAATTATTCAGCTAACTGCCACATAATTTTTTACACCATTTCTGCTTGCATCTATTCGATCTTGGAGAGGGTGAAAATTTGACATTGCTAAAGCAATTAATGCAACTCTCTGTTTACGCGTACGACTCCTAAGACGGGCTAAATTTGCTTCCCCATAATTGTATTAAAGCTTTGGAACTTCATCCTATCTTCCTGCAACAAATCACTTTGGAACTTCATCCTATCTCCCTGCAACAAATCAATCTTCAAAGCTATCAGTAAATGGAAGTTTTGCTTAATAATCATTTTTGAGGGTGAGTAAATTAAATTAAAGGTGTTGCAATTAATAACGGAAAAGTTCGAAAAAATATTCACTGAATGCACAAGATTACCGCCTGTATTGAAGAGTTCGTCGCTACCGTCAAATCGTCCACCAGCACCTTCGCTCGAACCAACGTTTATATTCTCTACAAAAATAGTGATCGCTTAAAACAATCACAACTAAGACGGCTTTTTGAGATCTTTTTCCTGAACTAGCTCTAAACCTGAGCTTTTTGTATCTGCGTACATACGTAAGCACGATATTGCATCAATTGCTCCTTTAAAATTTATTTAATATCTTTCGATCAAAGCGTTAAAATACTAAATTAATTGCAACAATACTACATGCAAAATACGGAGATGCACAATTCATCAAAGATTGGAAAACAGAGAAATAATTTTGGCACATCATTTTAAAACATTTACCGATAAACTTTTGTTGATGAAATGATTGTTGACTCGAAGTTTTACATTCAATTAACGAGTTCAAAAATGGCAAAAATAACGCATGCATAATTACTGATATCATTTCCATATCACATCAACTGGTGTAGAATAAGCCGGGTTTCAGTTTAAATTCTTCATGAAATCTATCTCTTTAACTAAGAAAGTCTTGAAAGCATTTCTTTTTCTTTTTTCCGCAAACTATTCGACTCGTATATCCGACTCATCATATCATTGCTCGTCTTCATGGCATATTGTAAATCAAAGCTGATACGTGTGCAATCATTAAAGAACTCTTTATACTTAATAACAATATTTAGGAAATAAGTGAAAACATTCCATCATTGTGATACCCATTTTAAAGAATTACAGCGATAAATAAGACAACAACAAGGTGTACGTTAATTGAAGTTTTTCCGTTCAAATAGAATAAAACAACGATGGATCAATAAATTAAAACACTTGATTATGGCGAATCAATGCATACATCAATTAAGAGAAATATGAACACTTTTAGAAGATCATGCAAAAGAGATAAGTAAAAATGATGATTATCTACGCCTCAAGGCATTCTCGTTAGAAAGACAGAAAAGATGCTGTTTTGGAAATACTCTTGAAATAAGATCTTATAAAACGCAGAAACCTCTGCATTGAGGACTTCTAAATAGAAGCATCTCTCCTCTCAAGATTTCAGATAATTGAAAGTCCGAGTGTTTTATTGAACGAAATATGGTACGCAAATCTAAGCAAAGAACTCCCATTGATCCTATGACCATCACTGAGTTTCAGAACTTGGGACCACCTCTGTCTGGTCAAGCAATTTTTGACGAGAATGAGAGTAAGATAATACTGTTGGAGCAGAGATATGAAGAGGGCGCTTGGAAGAAAATGTAGTCGAATTTTGTTGCTGTAAAACACGCTCAATAAACATTTGTTTGAGGTGAGCAAAGCCGTCCGGTTGATTCAGCAGATTCAAGTCCATTCCTTCAATTAATTTATCTAGGTTTGGAATGTTTCTCAACATTGTTAAGTTATCTACGGTTTCATGAGGTAGGTCTCTGAGCACATTTTTCGAGTGATTCAAATATTTATTCACAAATATTCTCATTGGCACTGTCGACATTTGAGTGTTTCGATGAGATTTTTGCAAACTCTTTGTGAATAATCGATCTCCATATGCCCTGCTTCTAATGCTTCCGCCGGTTCCGCTTCGAAGTATTTTCCGGTTGGCTGGTTGAATCTCACCCATACGATGACGTGCTGGTGATTCGTCATAAATGAAGTGGTCATGCTGCATATTTGACGCAAATTTTCCTGCCTTTTTCTTGCTGTTGCCCTGTGCACCCATAGTGCCTTTATCATTGCTACTTCTGCGCTGATATGCTCTTAAAGTTAGTTGCGGTAACCACTCCGTTGCACCCACTTTTTGGGCATTATCGGAAGAGGATGGTAGGTGTGCGAACGACGATTGATGATTGAGTTTCGGAGCGCGCTCTATTCCAAAGTTGTTCTTCGGAATCTTTTTTATGTTGAGGATGTGACGCGCTGCAGAATTATTTGCTTCCAGTTTTTCAGGAAAAACTGAGGGCTTCTGCAACACTGCATTCGTCGTTGAGGTGAGCTGAGTGGTTGCAGCTGCAGCAATAGAAAAATCTTTGATGATATTCTCATGGGTGCTACTTTTTTCTGCTAAGGGAGATGCAGAAATACGAGGTGCCGGGTCAAAGGCAGCTCTCGCAAGCTTTAAAGGTATCGTAGGAAAATTTTCGTCAGACCGTTGGAAGATGTCAAGAGGTAGATTGCTCGTTGGTTGTACGGATGCCGGCTCATCTGATCGCATAACTTTTACAAGACCTGACAAAAGCGGCAACACAGGAGCCAGCTGCTTTAGAAATTCACTTACGTTTGGTAAATGAATGCTTTTTACAGCGCTTGCATTATCTACAGTTGAGCGCTGCGGTTGTGGCGTTTGTGTGAAACGGTCCGAGGCACTGCCCCTTGTTGGGCGCGATGTGGCAATTGAAGTCGACAACAGATCGACGACCATGTACGGTATGATTGGTGATAGGCTGTCAGCTGGTGTTGTAAACGTTGGTGATGTTTGTGGGCTTTGCGATACTGCGGTGGAAGCTTGTAAACCGGCACTGTTTGCTTGGTTCAGCATAGCTGCGGGCACAACACCTGTATCAGATGACGTTGTAGTGTCTGTGTTGGCTGCCTGCTCAGAGACAACAAGCATTGTTGGGCGTTCGTCATGCAATTGTGACTTCTTGAGCAACTCCCATTCGTGATAGCCAATGATAGGTGGCGATACCCAGCTGTCTGTTTTTCGCTTAAAGCGCATGCCTTTAGCTGCTTGAGTGGGAAATGTTTCAGTAGCAGTTACATCTGACACCGATTGGTGTATCTTCAGACGGTTTAAAGGGCGTTGTTTGTTACCGAATCCTGCAAACGTTCGCAATAAGGCGGTCGCCATATATGTGGAAATCGATTAAGTCCAAATAATTTACGAAAATAAATTCTTCAAGCGCAGTAGGCGGATTTTTTAAATATTTTCATTATTTTTTCATATATTCTTTTTTACAATTATTTCACATCACATTATCTTCATTGAAAACTATACACAACAAACCATTCAACACAATTAAAGCGGTCGACAATTCATGTCAAGAGTACAATAGAAACATCTAATATAACCATTTCAAAATCGTCGTTGTTAAGCCGAACGTCGTCACAACTCAAAACCAACGAAAATAATCATTACTTATATACGAAGCAGTAAGGAAATTTGATGCATAAAGCATCTATATATGGTGATGTATGTATTGACTTACCGCAAAGACTTGCATGAAAGGTGATATCGTCAATGGCGAGTATATGAAGTGGTTGTATATAGGTGGCACGAAACAGCAACTAAAATTAATTTCATTAGCGGCGATAGCTCATGCTAAAAGAATTCAAAACTCACATTCCACATATATTAATTATTCACATATTCTGAGCATATGCAATGAAACACCTCAAGAAGATAAGAAGGTTGCGCTTATCAGAAATATATTCAATCGAGTCATTTGAATATCAATTGATTGGAAATAGGAAAACGAAAAAAAATTAAAGAAAATGCTAGTGGAAAAAACCTCAAAAGGTTGTGTTATTGGAGGAAATTCGATAGCATTGAAAACCCATTGTAGACCATGATTGCCTGCGAAAGCGGGAAAACACTTCAGATTTGCAGGATCTGCAGCACCTGGTGGTTGACGGATGCATACGTCGAGCTTTGCCATTTTACCGACTCGATAATACCAAAATCGTAAACTACTTCCGCCTAACTGACAGCTGTAATTATTTAGTTCTATTTCTGGACCCAGAAATATTATAAATTCTTTTTTTTTGATTCTCTCTCAAATTTGGAGGAGAAAAAGAGTGACAATTAAAAATTAACAAATAAATTTAGTGATGAAATTTATGAGGCACTGTGGAGATGTGGGAAGCAATATCGATTTTGTCGAAAATGACACTTTCGTTTAGAGTTTAACGGAATTACTTGAAGCTTGAGTTTATCCTTTTAGGTCGAAAGAGTTCATAGTCCCTTTCATGGTGAAAAACACAAAAGAATATTTGATGGCAAAAAAATGAGACGTCCAAATGTGAACCTTATGACGTCACTGATAAGAATCGCCTTCTGATATCCATCGAATGGCCCGCGTGTAAAAGCAAATCGACTGCCTCAAAATTGGATTTTTTTGTCGTTCAATACGAATGAGCAATCTCGTTACTTTGAAATTATTTGCGAACACCTTTTATCGGAAATTCCACGCACACTATATTCTGATGAAATTTTTGGAAATAAAAAGAGAATGAAATAACTGAAATGCACCAATAAGTAGAAGTACTATTTTAAAAAAAAATCACGACCAGCTTCTCATTCGTCATTCCTTTTCCACTCATACGAAACGCTTAGAGACTTTCTGAAATATACTTGATCTGACGACTCCAACCGAGCCTAATAGGAGTGCTTGAATTTATGACTAAAGAGATTAACATTAAGAAAACATTACTCAGATATTGCCGTCGTGCAAGTAGTATCGCATTAATACGCATAAAAATAATAAGGTGCGCTGGAATTTTTCTTGATATAGCACTTTTCAAAACTCCTGCTCGTTCTTCGAGGTATTGATTTCATTTGAAAAAAAGGGCTCAATACAGACAGACACAGACCGTTTTCAGTCAAATTTATGTAATTTGCGAATATTTTGTGCTAGAGGTTTGCCTTTTGGACAGATAACGGGTATTTTTTCATTTACTTCCTTACAGCAGTTCTTTTATTGGATATTAAAAAAATGACTAGATGTTACGGTTTGAATAATTCAGTGGGAAAGTACTAGCTGTACGCATAGCTTTTGTCTCAGTACCACAAGCTCAATCTTTCCTTCTGAGAAGCCCCAGATGATAGTAAAGTGGAATCCTGGTCAGTATAGCGGCCGAATGGATAAGCCAATGGAAGCGAATCAGGTCAATGAAGCATTACTGCGAATTTAATGTTTTATTCTGCCTGCACAAGCAAAGAAACGATTACATTGAGAATATACGACATCACTGAACAATAATTTTTGAGTGCAAAAAAACTATCAAAGAAGAAAGATCGAGGGTTCGTTTCAATCACCTCTTTGAATTTCGCCAATATTGATTGCATAAATCAAAATAGGATCTAAAGACAATATTGCTTTTAACCGAGCACAATTTTCTTTCATGGGAAATGTTATTTTATTTATTCATATATTTATTCATTTATTCATTTATTTATTTATTCTATCTATTTTATTCACCTATTTCTTTATTTAATTTATTTATATAACTAATTTGTTTAATTAATTTATTCAATCAATTTATTCAATTAATTTGTTTAATTAATTAATTTAACTAATTAATTTAATTAACTTATGGATTAATTCATTCAATTAATTTGTTTAACTAATTTATTTGATCAATTTGTTTAATTAATTAATTTAATTAACTAATTTAATTAATTCATTTATTTAATTAATTTATTTAATTAATTTAATTAATTTATTTAATTAATTTATCCAACTAATTCATTCAGTTAGTCAATTAAATTATATAACTTGAATAATCATTTAATCAATTGATTTGATTAATTTATTAATATGATTAATTTATTTGATTAATTAAATTAATGATTAAATTAATCAATTAAATTGAATTAATTAATTAATTGAATTAATTAATTAATTATATTTATTCAGTTAATTTATTTACTTTATTTATTTATTTAATTTATCCATTTAATTTATTCATTTGATTTATTTATTTAATTAAATTATTTAATTAATTTATTTAATCAATTTGTTAAATTAATTTATTTAATTTATTTGCTTAATTTATTTATTTGATTTATTTATATAATTTATTCATTTAATTTATTTATTTAACATATTTATTTAATTTATTTATTAAATTTGTTCATCTAATTTATTTATTTAATTTAATTAATTTAATTCAATTTATTCATATTCATTTAATTTATTCATTTAATTTATTTATTTAATTGATTTATTGATTCATTTATTTATTGATTCGTTCACTTATTGTTTCATTTATTTGTTTATTCATCTATTTATTTATTCATCTATTTATTTATTCATTCTTTTTTCTTTAATTAATTAATTTTTTTATTCATTCGTCCTTTCATTTATTCATTTATTTATTCATTTGTTTATTTATTTATTTATTTTTTTATTTATTTATTCATTTATTTATTTATTCATTTGCTAGGATAAACGGAATGAAAACGCAACATGCTTGTCAATATAATCAATACGCTCGTATGCTGTAATCAAGAAACTTACCTGGGCCATTTCTTAAAGGCCGAATGTGATGAAATTGATCTACTTGAACATTGTCTGCCAACCAGAAGTCACCGTCGTCTTCGCCACCCGTTGTTGAGTTACGCCATCGACAAAAGGTATTAAAATCGCAGTCTAGTTCAGATGAGGAACTTATTTGGCTTTGTGCTGAAAATCAACTCTATTGCAGATAACGCTTTTACTTTTGAATGACTTCGTATTTTATAAGATGAATCAGAAAACGTCTAATATCAAAGGACCCAAAAAATAGAAAGCCAAAAAGACACTCATTTTCCGTGGTTAAAAAGGCTGTGTGGTTTTCATATGAACCAAGTGTTAAACATGTGTTGATCTTATAAAAAAACGTATAGGATCTTCTGTGGTATTTCGGCCTTGCGCATCAGTACTGCATACTTCAGGAGAATTATTGAGAAAGTAATAAACTCGTTACCAAGGCTTTTTCCTCTTCAGAAATCTTAGAATCAAGTAAGGCCAACATTGTTAAACTTCACTATTATAACGCAGTTTTTTTTCACCGAATTTCTTGATCATTTGCGCCTTATTCTGCTTTATCACAGGAATCATGCGTTTAATAATGTAAGAAGCTAAACACTGAAGGTATCCTTCAAAAATTCGAGCGCAAGTTTGCATCATATGCTAAATTTGATCTATTACGTTGGCTTTTAGATGCATGCAAATGCTCAAAATTGATAAAGAAGGCAGTAAGATGTTTATATGCAAAAAAAAGGCTGTGCGATGCGGTCATCTTAGCTGCCGAATTTTATCCGAGCAGCCCTTCAGAGTCACAAATAGATGCCGTAGAAGTTAGGTGCACTTATCCATCTCTATGTCCATTTAAGGAGTCTTTACCAAATTGTAAATAACGAAGCAGATATTCATTACCCTTCATAGCAACAGAATATAACGTTACTCACCGCATGTAACGAAACCGATGATGACGATTAATATATTAATTGTCGTCATTGATCCATAGACTATCGGCGAATCGGTGCTAAACAGACGCTGATTAACACACGCAGTGGAATCTCAGAGAAAGTGAACAGGTTGATTGGCTTGCAGAGTCCGGCCAATCTGCCTTCGCCTTTATCCTGGAAGAGAACATTTCTTCTCCATCCCTATGAAAAACTTTCTCTCTCTTCAAAACAGCTCCTCTTTTCCATTATCTTTCTAAGATAGCCCCCTCCTCCTCCCTTGTTATTACTTCCTCATCCAAAGAGTTACCTAAGCAAAACTTGCACGAAAGTACTAACCATTCTAGTTTTCTATGACCAGTAATATAAACATCAGTTTCTACTGCACAACATTAATTCAGCAGTGAATTTAATATTACCGAAAACTTCCAACAAAAAGTTCCTATAGCCAGAACTTGCATTCTTTTCCTAGAAGCTTGTGGAGCTTTCCAAAGAATATGTAAGAGGGAAGGAAAGTAAAAAGAGGTGAGCGCGTCCAATAGTCGATGGCGCTGACCAGGTGACCTACTGAGGCAATCGACGGCCATGAAGTGCGCATCAACTCCTTCAGCCGTTCATCTCAATTCTTCTCGGAAGACATGCTCACTCATTTTGCATTCCAATTAGAATATGAACTAAGTACTCTGTCACTCAACCTCAGCATTTTCACAGCCCATAGGATACAATTTGCAGCTTCAACTCAAAAATCTTTTTATTTGACAAAGTTGAAATATGCTGTGTAAAATTACGCATTTTAAAACAATACACTATGTGGAATTAGGCATTTATTAAAGCTACACTGCTTAATGAACATCGTCATTACTGAATAACGTTGTACACTTTATCCATTGGAAACACATATATATTGCGATATTTGCATGTTTACAATATTTGAGAATATTATTTCGTTTCTCTACCATTTCCAATACAAAAGAAAAAATGCTTTTTGAAAGAGATGCACAGCCTACTATTTATACAAAATGTTCATATTATTTATCCATAGTGGAAATCAGTGGAGGGGATGTAAAATTATTTCTGTTAACGTCTAGTATAAAGTTAAGAAAATCGAGAAATGGATTTGACGTGCTGTCTCAAATTCGTGAATTAAAGATGATTGATTGAAGGGGAAGAAAGGACTGGAGGCGGGGTTTTCGTTGATTGTATTATTAAGTACTAAGACTGCTGAACAACTATTATGACAGAGCCATTCTGAGGCCGAATGTAATTGGCAAGTGTTGATGGGAAGGATGACGCCCACAAAACTCATTGAAGTAAGTGATGTGTCGATATGCGACAGTAATTGATTGCACCTTGATGGTTCATTCGTTTGTCTCTTATTTTAATCTAGGATGCGTAAGGGAACAGTTTCGACCCTGTCGCAAAATTATAATAACCATCGAGTTTATTTTGCTGCAGAATTTCAGACTTCGCATTCATGACGTCTTCTGAAAGACTGGAATGAGAACACTACGTTCATGTCGCAACAATTTCAGGAGTTGCAAAAATGTTAGTATTTCGACGGAAGCACTCTACTGCAAACATATATAGGGATAAAAACCTCATTTGAATGTGTCTGCAGGAGTTATGCAGTGAAGAATAAATGAGGAGACGACCGGAGAACACAAAACCGACGAACGTGTTTGCGACGAAAAGGTTCGTGTAGCGCATAGTTTTCGTTTTATTATGTTTGTGGCAAAACCATACACACAACCTTTCGCCTTATTTCGTCGCAAGTTGGCTTCATCAAAGATTTTACCCTTTTTTGACGAATTCTCTTCAGAAACTGACTTAACCACAGATTCAGATAGCAGTTTTAAAGATGAAGTGTCTATTCAAACGAGAAACTTGAGGAAGATGTTGCGTTATCCTAGGAAGGTGATGGCAATGAAACGTCGCATTAACGAATTTTCTTGACCACATCTTCCGATGCGATTTCGAGGAAGAGTGGGAAGTAATATTCCACTAAGTATAGTCGGCGGCTTCCGATCTATGAAGCGATCCTCGCCCGGAACTTAGTAGGCGTCCTCTCCCCGTATTTTTTCTCCTATTTCTTCTGTCGGGATACCTGCCCCGACAAATCGCTCCGCTACAGAGTCCCCGACGATGAATCTCCCCGTATTATAATAGTCCTACTCTTCAAGCCGTCCAGACGTGTTTACCTAATCTCACGTGATTCGGAGCAAGATTTGATTCAAACGCCTTTGCAACCAACAAAGCGAGCGCTTTTAAAAATTTCTTTACAATTGAGATTTGAAACGAGATTTTGGCCCATAAAAATGAGCACGGTAAAAGGATTTCAACGAAGAAGCAAGAGGCTTAAAAAGGTTTGATTGTGACAGGTGTGAAGCGTTCGCTGGTTGTGCCATGTGCCGATGTGGCAGCATCTGAGACGTTCCTGTAAAAGAGATTTTCACCTTAAGTGACTTCAATCATCACCACAAAGCTGATGTTCCGTTTGGCAAGTTTTTGGTCGTCATAAAGACCTTTCAGCTCAACGACAAATGAAAGAGCCACATGCATGCGAACGGAAAACTGCCTCCCAATTAGGCAGCCACCCTTGAAGGAGTGCAGAGATGCCTTCGTATCCGATGAAGCACTAAAAATCGACGGACAGTTAGCATCCTACTGTCGAATATGCGATTTAATTCAGTATGAACATATGGAACTCGCAAAATATGGTATAAAGGTTTATTGGTTTTGCGGCAATGTCCGGAAACCTATAGCAGTGCCAAAAGATTATCCTTGAAAACTGTAGCAATAAAAGCCTATTCCTCTATTGATCGATGATTGCAAGTTTTATTTTGGAAATAGGCATCGCTTGTCTTAATAAGGCTGCATGAATTCTTCGTAAAATGTTTTTTGTCTGCAGAAATATCGTTGGAGAGGGTGAGTTGTAGTGGATGTCTATGAGTCTGTGACAGGAACGCAGTTTTGACTTGTTCCAAGTGTCAGGATCCAGTTTGCAAGGAACACGTTGTTCAGTATCTCTTGCAGCTATGCTCCGTTGTTGCCTTTGTTGCATATTGTTGCGTGACATCAATGAAATTTTTGTTGTTGTTGTTGATGGGAGATCTGAACAAAGTTGGAGGATAAAAGGAACAAAATCATCAACAAAACGGAAAACGTTAACTCCAAATCTGCTTATTGAAACGCCACAAACATGGTGCTCAAAACAATTCCCATATATATCAGTGCAGAAGGAAAGTCTAGTCGAATTTTCGGCTTAATTTCGCGTCCTCTCAATCCGTCGTAGCCAGGTAAACGATCTATCGAAAGGATGGCGTTTAGTGCTTCGAGAAACCACACCACTTATTTATTGAGGAAATCTGTAGCACTTGAAATATCATATGCGCCACTGTTGTCTACTATCTTTCGATATAGGTAAAACTAGAAATATATCGTTTTTTCTTGCAATGTGAAAAATACTGAATCAGTCACTTTTTTTAGCCTTAATAAGAGCAAACGCTTGAATTCCAAAGAAAAAAGGGATTCAAAATTTTCCGTCCTCTCATTTATCACTCTCCGGTCATCGACGCCAGTAAAGAAAAAGAGTGTGGGGGAGAACGAAAGAGTAGCTATAATTACGCCCACCTCAACAAGTAGGGAAATCATTATTTAAATCTAATACGCTAACTACGAACGTTCTCATACAGCTCTACTTTGGAGAATAAGTGCCTGCATTGTTTTAAATAATCTGTGCTGTAAATAATGAGTGCTAGATTGCTCCTAAAATTGGAAACAGTATCGTAAATAGTGAATGATGGGAAAATCTTCGCAAATTAAAGAATTAAAAAATTTGCAAAAATTGTTTGGTCTCTGCCTCACAGTAATCCTTCCGGAAAAATCTGATCTGATGCTATGAATTTCACTAAACACAAGTTGGCAGTAGATACAAATATCGTGCGACAGCCAAATGGCTGAAAATTCTCCAACAATGTTCCAACGAGGGTCTTAACTTCACTGCCAATAAAACTTGAAGTAGGACGTTTATTAGGACACATTCATCATTTCATCAATAAAAGTGAATTTTCTATCAAATATTATAGATGAAGAATGGAAACAGAGGATGTAAAAGAAAGTCAACGAGATAGAAACAGAAGTGGCAAGAGGGAATCATGGAACAGCGTCATCGGGTGGAATCGCACAAGTTAGTAAAGACAACCGATGAGCGTCGAAAGGCACAAGTATAATTAAAGCATTAACCCACGTTGCTGCATATATGTGTGTACGTGTGTGTATGTGCGTGTATGTGTACGTGTGTGTGTCTGCGCGTGCGTCTGTCTATGCGTATTTTCTTTCAGGCAGTGAAGCAATATGTATGCCATCGGCCCACATATTCTACAGATAATGACGTCATAGCCACATGCATCGTTACAAAATGAGATAAAAGAACAAAATTAGCTCATATAACCACACAATACGACAGAAAAGGAGAAAAGAAAAAGCAATTGAGTAAATAAATTATGGAAGCCCTTTGCATTTATTATTGTCCGCTTTCGAGAAAGATTCCTTTCGAAAATTTTTCTAGTCTAAAAAAGTTTATAAAGAATCGATCAAAAAATGCTGTCAAAAAACTTCCATCAGTGACAGCCGAAATCCAAGGCTGAAGGGACTCAGAAAAACAAATATGAATCGCAGAAAAGACAGCCACTATTCATTGTAAAGTAGTGGAAAGATATGTAATGGGAAATGAAGTTATTAATATGACCGTAGGGGTCGGCTTTGGACACTAGAGTACCTGGAGTACTTCAAGATTGAACCTTGTCAACAGCATGTCTATATGCACCGTAGAAGAAGACAGCTGAAGTTGAGATCATTAACAAGTTGATCATCGCAACGGTGCCCAGACCGAACGATGTCATGCAAATTTCGTCCTGAAATGTTTTCAAATCCTTCAACTACGAAATGACAAGGTATTTGAATCGTAGCTTGTAGGCTTAGAGATTTTATTGCTTTCAAAAGTGTTGGCGTTAAACACAACTCACCAGGTGGAGATCGAAATTGCTCTCCAACCAGCCGATCCTCTCGATTTGCTCTTTGCTTATAACGAAAGACGTCTCCATCTCAGATATTGTACCTAGAAGCAAACAATGCCTCTTGGATGGAAACGCTCTCATATGGTTGTGTATTTACTAACGACCTTTTATTTGTGACATGCGAACACATGAAACGCCTCGGAATTCATCCTATTTAAACATATCAATATGTTGAAGCTACTCATAAAGAAACTAATTGAAGTGAGTTGTCATTAGTGATACAAATCATTTCTTTTTGAAAAACTTTCTGGTTTAAAAAAATTCGTAACGAATCGTTAGAAAAATACTTTTAAGAAACTTTCAAAGTGATAGCTGAAATCCAAGGCTGAATAGATTCAAAAAAAAAAAATCGTTTGGTTGCATTCAGTACCTATTTAAAGATATACCTAGTACCTAGAAAACGGATGCCGTATTCCTATGAACATGCACAAAGCAATATCACAAACTGTTCTTAGCGATGAAGTCAGCTTCAATGTTGCCACTGTGAATGTGCTCTTCATATCGTGCCGAATTTGGTTGTTTGCTGTTAGTGATTTCTTCTGATCGCCTTCTTCGCGGTGGATCGGGGCATGATGGGATCTTTAAATCAATGTTCCTTTTTCTACAATTTCAAAAGAATACCCATAAATGAATCTATACTTTTCGATGAAAAGGATGAAATTGATGCGATAGCTCGATTATTCAGTGGGACCGAAAAGATAATTTTATTCTATAAAGTGTCATATTTTCTACTCATTAATTCGTTCAATATTATTTAACTTTCTTTTCGCTTGCAATTTAGAGCTGATTTGATCATTTTTTCATTTGATATCTGATTTGGTGATAACAGTATTTTGGGAGCAACTTTCTATAAGGCATCCCTATACCAGGTAAAAAATTCCTAGGCGAGCAAAAAACCATCAAATCTGCGCCAATTACACAATGTTAACAAAAGCAACTGTGCAAAATTGAGAGTGACATGCAATGACACGCGGGTGTGACATCCTTTTTTTGTGCTGCGAACTACAAGGAAGCAAAGTCTACCTCACAATATTCTTGATTTCGCTCTTTGATAGTCAACATAATCTGACAGTCGAAGAACATGCTTTGACGATCGGCGTATTTGTAGACATGTGCCTCTTTGCCAACCATCAGATCAGATACATATTCCAAATTTTGCAGCAAATATTTGTCCTTCGCACATCTCAATTTTGCATAAGTTCGTTTTTGCTCAAATTCAATTCTATATGATTTGTAAATTTTGCTTTGCAAAGTGTACTATGGTGACATGATGTCGGCCATGCACATACATGTATATGTTTGTGCATGCTGGCACTGGAACTACACAATTTAGTGAGTGCACCATGGTTTGACATTTTCTATTTTCCACTGCTCATCCATCAACTTGTTGTGGAACTAGACATATTTCATAATGCAGAAAAAATTTGCATGCATTTTTTGACATCGGTCGGGTCAGAAAAGATCATTTTTGACAATAGATGCGATCATTTTAAAGATGAACTATTATTCTACTTTCTTCACCTTAGGCTAGCAACTTACGAGGATGGGTGGTCAAATGAGTAGGGAGGAAAGTGCATATCATGTCCACTGCTGGCTTACACTGCTCAGCTTGTTCCTCCTATTGGTTATCGACATTCAATAAACTACCTTCACTAGCATCGGCTGGTTTTGGATTTCATCGAAAAAGTGCAAAAGCCTTAATTGTTGTGTTACTGTTCTTTTTCGAACTGAACTGACAATAAAGTATTAGCTCATAGTAATGCTGCAAAACACTTTGTATGAGAGGCATTTTCTTGTCACAGGCACTTTCATTTTAATTATAAAGCTGTTTAGAAATGCGAACGAATTCAAAACATATGAGTGATGAAGCTCTGAGTGAAACCACTCGAATTAGAAACTGCAAACGTTGAAGTTCTAGCAAATGTTTGGGAAGCTCATCTTTCCTTGTGCGTCATGATGACCATGTCGGAGTATTATAATATTCTTCTGCATCTTGTATTTTTGGCACAATTTTATACAAATCTCAATCAGAACGAATTCTTCAATTTTAGGATTGTGACATTAACTTTGTATTGCCGTTCTTCGAATAAAAACCTAACTGTTAAATTCAAACAGAGATTGCAAGCGGACTGATATGATACTGGCTGACGACATGATGATAAGACTTGAACGCACCCCTTTTCGTCGATCAGTTGCACGCGATCTCCGTTACCATCGTCGACGTAACAACTGTGGACGATCATGCAGAACTGATTCTCGGTCGACGTCTCGCATGACCACTTATGATAGACCTCAAAATTAGCTTATTGCTATTGCTGCGGAACTACATGGCGAACCTCGCCAAACGTTTTATGGAAGCTAACAAATAATTTACCATCTGCCCGATTACGGCATAGAAAATTGGTGGTCCAGTGGGTGACCCATCAAGCACTTCATATCGACATACAGGCATTGGTACCTGCTCAGTTTGAAGCACCGGCGGATTCATCCTGAAATTTCGCAAAAGTCGATAATTCGTAGCAGTTGAATGCAATAAAATGTGCAGTTTGCCATCTACTACAATATCAAGAGCAGTTCAAGTCGTTTCTCATATTGTTTTCTTTCCGAAAGAAATCAATTCATTGCCTCAATCAAGCCCTTCGACGCAGTTGCCAGCAAATAAATAACAACTTCTAACGGCAATAAATCATAGTTAACAAAATATTACAAAAAAAATTGCTTCACACTCCAATTTCTTCTGAAAAAAGAGGTATAATTTCTTCATTCATAGTAAACTATTTGTAAGACACTTGTGCCTACAAAATTCATTGGTGTGAATATATAAATAAAAATAAAAGGCGACGAAACAAAAATTTTCGACCCAATACTTGATGCGACGAGAAGCAAAACGGTAATGATAAAATCAAATGCTTACTTGACTTGTATCTCCTTTTCCAGTATTTTCTCCATTTCCATGTAGAAACATTGCACAACGTAAACGCGATCGATTTTTGTGAGAAATTCCGGATGGAAGGCGACAATGAGCGATGCAACGATAAATATGCCCCTCGGATCTTTCTGTTTTCAAATAAATTGTGGAATGAGTTTATTGTTGATTTTATTTTTGAAGTGGCCATATGCAGCTCGGTAAGAATGTCAATAAAATGATGAATTTTAACTGTTCAACTAATCCACCTTTGAAAAGGTGATATACGCTAAGTGCTCGTGGATCTGGATGACAATATGCATTAAGAAATTTCTGTTAGCTGTATTACTGTCCTCTGTGAACGTACAGTTGGAAGAGATAGATTGCTCCGGCAAGTTCTCTAAGCACCTTTGTTGTGCATCACGAACCCAAGGATGAAACAGAAGAACATTAGGATTAAAAAAGAAACAAAACAAGAATATTCCAATTGTGAGATTCTGATTTATACAGAGTCTAGCGCTTGCACCTTTTCTACAGTATACACGAAGCATGTACCAAATCCAACAGGCCAATGTCTAGTAATTATAATGAAAAATGTTTTCGAATCACATTAATCATGAAATTTGTTAATGCACAGAATGCGAACTTCAGTTTTTTAAAACTGTTTCAAAATAAACTCAAATTAAATTGAACCTTGTTCGAAAATTTTTCGGCAGCAAAAAGTGAACTCAACTAACTTACAGAACGCCTCCTTTCAACGCCACATCCTTTAAAACCGAGCCGTAGTGAGGCGTTTCGCCCCCTTTCTCCAACTTCTTCTGCTGGTGCCGAACGACATTCCGGTTCGGTTAAGTGATCCTCAACGAAAACCAAACCTTTGAACGTGTTTCGCGTATCGAACCGAACCTCAAGATAAGTGTCCGTTGATTCAAACATCTCACAAAATGTGCTCAATAATCGATAATCGGAAACTTTTATACGTATGATAGAAACAAATTTTAAAAAGTTTCAACAATGCTAAGCATCACAGAGAACAAGACAGCACAGTCACTAAAGATTTCATTGGGAGAATGTAGACAGTGTTTGACGCACCGAAGTGTCCCACCATTTATGGAAATCGAATTATTCCTTCTCTCCTATATTACGGAACGGAATTAGTTGTTACCAGATGCCACACTATAATACGACCCCAAATAAATTCAAGAGGAGATTGAGGAAGGCAGAGAAAGACGAAGAGCGGCTGTAAATTTCCCAGGATTTTCGGGCACAATTCTGTGAACCACATAAGTAGAGCTCAGTAACCTATGAAATTTGCGGAAATCAAATGAAACTCAATGAGAACGGAACTAGGAACTTAGTATGAAAATAATGAGGTGAGACGAAGGATAATGAGAAGAATAAATACGCCAAAAAGAAACAGTTTCACTAATAAGAGGCGTATTCTTTTCATCTTCATTGTAACAGAATTGATTCAGTAGAAAGTATTGCTCATAGAACCGTTGCTCCAACCTCAATAGAGTTGTCACCGCAATCAACATATGGATCACCGAGAATGCCATTATCCACAAATCCTGAGGTTATGCTCTGCAAATAAATCACATTCTGGGTTGATAAAAACAGAACTTAGTATTTAAATCAAAGTGCATCTAACCACAGCAAGCACGTTCTTTATGCGCAGCAGCGCAAAGCGACGGTTGCTTTTAGAAACAAAACCCATACAGATGCCTTGTTTTGACGTATTGTAGAAAACACATTCTTTAATATATTTCAGCATGCTCCATTTCTTTAGACCTAGCGTCTTTAGATAAGACTTCATTGGTTAGCTGCCAATTTAGCATCATTCTGCTCATACTTCATTGCGTACTGATAAAGAATTAATTCTTCAAAAACAAGCGCATTTATTTGAATACTGCAATTTATAACGAATATCGTTCCTTCAAGTGATGCGAATTTCCGAGCAACTCAAACAATAATTTTTTTAAAGCGAATATTTTTCACTCCCGTGATCTGATTGTTCGCTTTGCAACATGACACTCTTTGATGCTCTTCTCGAGACTAACTCAGACATCAATTGCCTCTTTAAGTGGTGGAATAGGATAGATTCACGTCAAGGATCTGAAGTGGAAGTGCCGCAGAGAGGAAGATCGACTTTGATCAGCGCGCACTATCTGCCCTTGAAATCGCGCAGACACGAACGTAGCATTCGGTAGGGTTCACTATTCGGGATCCGTCTCAAAATCTCACGAAGCGTGTTTAATGATGAGTGTTCCAGAATGGGCAATTAGGTCACCTGTTGGCACAAGTTGCTCGCTCCATTTATTCCACTTTTGTTTCTTCCAATAAAACACAAGTATCTCTGCAAATGACACCTTTTAATCCACACAAACCTCGGATGCTCCCGTCGTTTTAGAAAAAACGACCCCATTTTTGCAAATTTAACTACTTTACAGCCACCTCTATTGGGGTACCAATCACATGTCTAGCGTTTTTTCAACCAACTTTATCTAAAAAAGTTTGTAAACTCAACCGTCAATGTCACTGTAAAAAGCAGGATGCCTCCCGTGTCCATTTGCTTCCGGCAAACGATCTTCGCCTCCTGAAAAGATAAGTACCTTTTCCTTTCGCCAATAGATCTTTCTCGCCAATAGCGTATAAAAGAATCGACATTTAAGAAAACGCATCGGGTGAATAGAAAGCATGGTCCTAGTAGTGAATAAGTGAACTATATAATTCATCTACTCTTTTACATAAAGCAGGTTTCAAGGCAGCATATGTGAGCTCAAATAACAAGAAATGACGGCAACAGCAATGAGAAAATATTTTCATAAAAGAGAACAGACCGCAATGTGCGGTTGAGCAGCATCTGCGGGATTATGAAATGAAGCGATTTATTTCTAGGGGACTATTTTTTGAAGGCGATTCGCAGATTGCGCGGATAGCAACTTTGCAAATTCGATCTGATGACCTAATATCTTGTGGAAAATTCGAAGAGCAGACGGGAGACAGCTAGCTAGGGGCCGGTGTTCCAATTTTTCGTGCAAAACAAGATCCGACATTGTTTTTTTTCACCCACAACGCCAGCCTAAGAGCTGGAAATTGCGGCTTTCCCAGCAAACTTGTGAATGGGACATTTCGTTTGCCCAATCAAATTCACTGCGAGTACGGAATTTACGTTGGCATCAATTAATGTGCGTCATAGATGTATGCTTAAATCTCACAATTAAGTTCGATCATTGAGAACTTTAGAATGTGCTCAAAAAGGCGGAAGGCGCGACAAATAATGAATACGACCGTGTTTCAGCATGAAACTGCACTATCTAGAGAGGCAATCGCAATCCGTTCACGAAAAAATCGGCAGGCTCCGATTATGTGCATACAAAGTAAGGGGTGAAAAATGTTTTGGCATTTGCTCCGAAATTAACGGACTTATGTGGAAAAAGTTTTTGACATTTGCCCCGCAACGAGTGCATTCAATGATTCATGACCTCCCACAAAACAGCTCCAGTGAGTGCAATGAACACTCGGGAGTCGGGGATTACCGAGCAAATATACCGGAAGAAGGCACCTGAAAATTTCGACAACGATTATAGAAATGAACGAATACATCAGTAATGCACTCCGGGATGTAGTGAAGCGAATGAGGGCATCCATAAAAACCCTTAACGAACCATATAACGTTAGAATAGCGCCGACAAAAGAACCCGTTTGACGTGCGAGAAAGAATGTTGCAGTCTAGAAATTGCTTCGCATATCCAGAATTATATTCATTGATGTCGTAACACAAAAACGTCGCTATAAAAAGGGGGACGGACCTCATTTAAAACCACTGAATGGTTAAGTACATTCATAATTTCAGTACAACTAATCTACTGCAGCGGAGCTAGGACAAATTTCAGCTCGAATTCACGTAGCAAAGCACTCCCATCGAATTGTTTCACAAGATGAACGGGACAACTAGAAAGTGAGGTTCTACATTTGTGACCACATGGTTATGTCTTCAAGTAACGAGCAGACACCTCATTCACGGCGAAACTGGGTGTAGCCTCACGACCTACTGCTTTTATTGTATATGCTGATGCATTGCATCATGACAGCTTATGCACTGATGAATCTTAAGTGCAAGCAAAGCGTTCGAGGTAGTCGATGTTGCCAGACATCGAGGGTAGATGCTGCCTCACATTGAGGGTCGGTGTTGCGGGACATGAATGGCTGATGTTGCAAGACATCGATGGTCGGTGTTCTCCAACGTCAAGAAGCGGTTGGTGGTGCGACGGTGGACGGATTTCATAATGAGCAATTCTATGAGAAACGCGTTAAAAAGAAATTGCCACATATATGCTGTACAGAGTGGCGAACAAGAAATGAGCACTCGACCGAAAGGGTGGAAAACGGCGATCGTTTTTAAATGATGTCGTACATACATTTTGCAGATCACATCAGAGACCGCCTTAAACCGAATGCAAATCGCAAATCGTCCAGTGTCGACCTTCGCGCATCCATGATCAGCCAAATTATCCTTCTACCCCAAGTCCACTCATCGCAAAGGATCACACCTGTTACTCATATATGTCAATATAGTAATCCCTAACAAGAAAAAACCCATGTGTTTTGGCTCATATGGAAAGGGGAGAGGCTGGAATTTTTGAAATATTTCAGCTACGAAGTCTCCAATTGGTCGTCGTTTCGATCCTTCGCACACAAAACTGTGCTAACTTTTCTTCCATAGCTATTTCACGCCTGGTTTGCATATTATAGAATCAACATATCCATTCGGCATCTTCTTTCCCACCCCTTCCATTCTTTTCCACCCTCTGCCTACCCCGTAGTTAAAATGTTTGTGTTTTTGGACACGGCCATTTCGATCACTTGCTTCAGAGCATACGGCTAGAGGTGACGAACACCTTTATCGTGGTATTGAAGTGAAGGACGACCAATGTTAGGACACTGGGAAATTTTTCTAGATCTTTGATGGGGTATAATTCCGTGGCCAAAGCGGCGCCGCCGATTAATAAACAAGGAATTTCCGAGACGAGTTGTGCCACCACAAATTGACTGAAATTTCAACACGCATAGGTCAACGCATAGGCGAATGCAGGACAAATAATTCCCATTTATAGGCGCCTTATAACAATGGCATTCCCAAGGCATACGAAATTTATGCGCACATGATATGAAAGTGACACAATCATTGAGCTCATAATTTGACTCCGATGTTATGGCGAGTGAAATGCATAAAATTTCTTGAATGACACCTGCGAAATATTTTAAAGTTTAAAGTTTATTTAACATCTTGAATTGTTTTCCTTTTGGAAAACCTCATCAAGAAGAGCCTCTAAAGGGCAAAAAAGTGAGTCTAAGACGAAGGTTTCGTTTCTACTATCTACTCATCTCCTCACTTTTTTCGGACCATTTCGAATAAAACGAGTGAGGAATAGCGCCAGCAAGGCTTGTGGGCTATGCGCTTTTAAATTCCACTCAGCTAATCTGTCACTTCCATCACTTTCCCAACGAATAATGAAATATGTGGAATGATGCCTTCATGCACACTTGATCGGAACGCTGTACCAATTATCTACAAAACATTCACCTTTATGTGGCTCAGCTGGCATGAATTTAAAATTTGACTGATGTTAAATGCATGAAAACTTTATCACATCATTAAATGCGTATAACTCTTAAACGTCGATGGATCAGTGCGGACGATAGTGCGAGAGGTTGTTCAACGGCACATTGCAACAGCTAACAAATTAAAACTGCGATAGAGATGGAGAAACACGCATATACACATGCACGGACACATGCACGGACACACGCACAGACACTCGCATAGACAAGACGATGCGAATAAGCATTTTTTATGCATAAATAAATAAATAAATAAATTGTAAATGTTTACAAAATGATACCATAACACTACAAGCCTTTTATGTAATTTTTGCATTATCACATGCAACGAAAAAGCTTTTAATTGTTAAAATATAGGGTTTCGCATATTGTTCATGATGATTATTTATTGCTCTATATTACTACCTTTATTTCTTCGATACTGTCTAAGATTAATTTGTTGCTTGCGAATTTCACATTCTACTTGATTTGCGTATTGTAGACTTTTGTGCAAATATCATGATACACTCCTAAATTCTACATTACATCTGCCTTCATTTGAACTACTGGAAATTTCATCCAATCTGGTTAACGTTAAGTCTTAACTTTAGTGCCATATTCTGGTTTATCGAACTAATCCTTTATTCATGAGAAAAGTTATTGCTCCAACTGAAAAAAAAAAGAATTCAAAAAAAATTGATATTAATATTGATAACGTCGACAAATTTTCGGTAATGGAGTTAAGAACTTTCGTCATATTCATGAAACGATGGAGTAGCCGTCGAATGAAATGAATCTAGTTAAGAGCTTTCATCTGCATGAAGAGATTCGCTTCATGAATACGAAAACGCATAGTTTCGCTAAAAGGCACAGCGAAGATGACTAATGGATAGTGCATTAAATGCTATAACACGTTTCAAAATGCCAGAATGTGCCTAAAAGGTGACTAAAGTGACTCATTTATTATAGAAATTGTAATAAATTCCATTTTAACCACCATTGTGTCTTATCAGCAATATAGTAACTATCAGGCAAAAAGGTTCCAATCTTTTTCCTGGGGTTGTTTTATTTACTCCATAAGCTATCACTAGCAATTTTTACATTTGTTTGCATTTCTTTGTCGTCTACAAAATTCGACCAGATGTTCATCACTGGAATTTTCAGAAGCCCTCTACATTGCTCATCCCAATCCGAGAAGCGAATATGTTGCCGAAGAGGAAAGCAATATAGCGTGAATCAAGAAAATTCAGGCCAATTTTCTCAATTCCGCTTTTCATTCTAAGAATTTTTCTCGGCTGATCTAATCCAATTTCCGTATGAAGGAGATGATAAATGATTCTCTAAAGATAGGTCAGGATATTTAAAAAACCGTCTGATGACGTTTGAAAACATCGTGCAGTATAACCAGTGGTTGAAATATTTGCAGTCAAATTTTTGAAAAGATTTTTAAAATTTGGTACCATAGGTGATCGTCTCATTCGATCACACTTGTTTTATAGATTGACAAGTGGTATACATGCAGGGCAGCAGCTCAGTACTCAACTTTCATAATTCCACTGAAAATGATAAGTGCGTTTTCGACAGTTTTATGCAGCCAGACCACTGCAGAAAAATTTTCGACTGGTAAAAAAGTAATACCTATTATGATTGGTTTTCATTGTCAAACAAACAGGTTTACAAGTCCGGATGGAAAGTTTGGTTCTTTGTTCAACTCCTGATCGAGTGGTTGCAACAGGTAATTTCAAACACAGACTGCAGTTATCGGCAATGATTGATAACTTCTTGAAGGGGTGAGGAATCATCGTGATGCGATTAGTGCCCAGAGGTATTTCACAATGTAGATAACCACTCAAAATCGCCACAGGAGCATTTAAAGCTTGTCAGTGAAACCCACCAAGCAGATAGATGAACAGATGTGTACAGGCTTGATGATCCTGTAACACCCCATCGCAAAATTTCCAGCTTACACATTCATATGGTCTTTTCTCTTCACCCTCCACTGCCTTCACCCTTCTTCTCCCCCTCCCCCATCTATTTATGAGGCTTTACTTGCAGGCAGTTTTCAAACGACAATTTATACTAGGAAATATTTGAAGCAGCTATAACAAAGCATCTCATGCGTGCACTACTAGTCGTTTCTTCATCACTGATGCTGCGGTTTGCAACATTAAAACATTGAAATTTGTATTATTCAATGCCACAGCTCCACAACTGCAAGCATAAAGTAGCAATTTCGAATGTACTCACGAGAATTTAGTTTCGAATGTGGTTACTGATCTCAGGTTCTGGTTTATTTTTAAATAACTGCACCCAGTGCGCCGGCACAACGTGTCGTTTCGGATTTCAAATCACTAGATCGACTTGCTGCACAAGAATTCGAAAAAAAGCAAAGGTGATGTGCTCAGTATACTATTACACTTGATCGATTCATTATACGTTTCGTTACTCGAAAAGTTGGTCTCCTCTCTTTTACCGCCAAAGATTTGAATCGCAAACAGTTCTTTGGTCATTACATACACCATGTAATGTCGCGTTTGCAGTCTTTTTTTAATGAATACATAGTGCATCTAGGAACAGATAAGTTACGAAGTGAGGAATAGAGAATTGTTTATCACTTAGGAAATATGTCTAAGGGAGACGATTTCATGAAAAAATTTTGGGCAAATAATGTTATTCAAGGGCAAATAATGTTTGATTTCTAGAGCAAAATATTTTCCTTTTTGTATTATTGTAGTTGTCGATTTAGATGTAAGCGATATTACCGCTACGATTACATGAGAATTTTCTCATATTTATTTCTATGTGAACAACTTTCAATTGAATAATTTGAGAATGGCATATAATCTTTCTTAGATGTAGTTAGTTTAGTTGCACTTGTTCTTTATTGTGAGAAAAATTTGATAGCGGATTATCTATAATATCACTCATAGCGCCCACACTCTTGGCCATATACACTCCAGGTGATCAATGTATCACTTTAAGCGCACTATTTGTAAACAACCGCCCTAATTCGGCTCATTATAGCGCTAAAGCTTGTCGGTTAAGAAGTCTAATCTCGATAAAGAAAAGTGGCTATTCATTTTCTCACTTTGTTGCAGTTATCACATTAGGATCATATCGTTCAATAGTGGATTGCGTGATATGCTTTACTAGCGCATATGCCGTCGTCTCTGACTGCCTTTTATCCTTTCTAAAACTGCCTATTATTATTTTATTCAATAACACCGTTCGCATTCCTAAAACTACTTATTATATCATATTCGATCACCGACGCTTAGGTTAGATGTATGAGCATAGCGTTGATACAATTGAATAGTACTGCATTAAGTGTAAGTTAAATTTCCACCTTATTGTATTAATTTGCATATGAAAATTGGAAGAATGGGGAGAATATAGAACGTACAAGAAAGACAAAGCTATAATGAGAACTTAATATCGTTACTTTAATATCAGACTCTCTCGGCCTTCTACAAGCCTAACTATATCATAAGCTTAGCTAAATATTCGGTGAAAACAATATGCTGCCAGTTTAACTTACTCTCGTTATTCTTCATACCATCCTGTTTAGGCATCCCTTAGTGGGCCACAGAGTAAAATGGAATGCGCAATAGTGTCTACAAATTTGTCCAATGGTAGGAGAATGCTCATACTCTGAAGAGTTGGTCTCGCTAAGGCCTTATTGAAGATGGCACATCACTGCTAAATAATCGATCTTTTAAGCGTGCCCACGAAGACTGCAATCTACTCATAACGCTTCAACGCAAATTTATGTTCAAATTGCAAAACTCATTTTGCAAAATTTGCACAACAGAATTTTGCTTCACAAATCATCCCATCCTCTTCGACAGAGTGTTCAATGAAGTTGGTTTCGCATGAAACATTACTAGACGATAGATGTATTTCTGAATAAAATCAGAATAAGCTAATAAAGAAAATAATAGAGAACTGGTAATCAGCGGGTTTACTGGCCAACAGACAACAATTTGAAAACCATTACACAACACAATCACAACGTCGAGAATGCAAGTGAAACGTTGCGAACACTTCGCACCCATTACCATAATAATGCAGCGGAAGAGCATTTTTAAACGCGAAATGAAAACAAAAGTGAAATGATGGCAAAAGATAGTGCAATTGCCTGCGGCACATTTGGCGGCCATTTCAAGGCGGGTCACTCGGCAAGCTTGTTCAACTAATGTTCAACCAATCCAGAACCGGTTTCACAGACGCAAAATCTACCGCTTGTGCTTTTCAATGGACGTAGAATACATCGAGTTTTATCGATTACTAGGATTCATTTTAATTAGGATATTCCCCTCCCAACAAATTTGGGAACCACTCACTAATCCACATAAAAATTTATGGTAATCTGCTGTGGTGAGTTTGAAAATGCTCAACAACACGATCAGGAGGTGACTTATCTCCCAGTAGAGAGCAGCAAATACACGAAATTGTGGAAACATGTGCGCATAAACTTTCTTTGTAAAGTTTTATTCTGAACACGTCGACCCTACGTCAACAACTTGTTTACTTGAAGGGCCCAGACGAAAAATCAAGCAGATAAAGATCATGAATGAATTTTCATATAGAGAATACAGGTCTTAAAGAGACCTTTATTCTATACATGTCTTCATAGCAAAAATTCCGCTTGGTACCTGAGCTTTTTATTTAATTGCAAACACTATTTCAACTTTATAGGCGGCCAATAAACTTGTCGAATAAATAAGCGACAGCTAGCAAACCGAGATCTAGTGAAAGCGGAAAGTAAGCCACCAACAGAATCGAAATCAAGAAACAGATAAGGAGTATTTTAAACAACAACAGAAAAAAAGAAAAAGATGGATAATGCTGAGTGTTGAAACACATTAACAACCGATAATAATATAGTTTAAGTGATTCATTCTAATGAATAAGAAGGCAACATCGAGACATCTAACTGTGAAACAGTTATTTAAGACGTGAAAATTCTCGGCTCTGTTGTGTGAAAAGAAAGTGGAAATGAGGTGAGGAGTTCCAAATGCCGACAGCAGAAATGATAAAAAGGTTGCTCCTATTGAACGAATGAATAAATTTAAAGCCGTTCCTCAATTGTGCTTAGTTTGACATTGAGGCAAATCAAAAAAAATTTTTTAGAAGTTTCATTCGATTAATAATCCAATATTTTTCGACAACATTATTTGTTCAAAGCTGGAAATTTGGAAATAAGTCGTTTCAACATCGAGGCTGTTTAAATTTTTTCACTTTTTTTGAACATTTTGCCAACAATGTAGATCATTATTGCAATGAACAGATACTAAGCATTTTCTGCTCGATTAATGACTATCTATTTCGTGTGCGAGCACCATTCATATGCTTAATCGCTGCAAATTCGAGAGAAAAAGTTCTTAATGAGAATCAACATTTAGCACACATTGAATTCTTTTATTGCTCTTATTCATATAATCTGACTCGAGCCATGATTCGTTGCTTGTGTGTTTTATTTATTTCACCCCTTTCCATTTTTTGAATAGTTCTTTCATGTTGCATTTTGCAAAGCCATCATTTTATTTTGTCATTGCAAAAGGCACAATCGCGATAACTTCTGAACACTCAATTAAATGTTTCATGAATCTTATGAAGGAAATTTCCTTCTGTGGCGAATTTTTTAGAGTACATCGGATGACGAGAAAACTGCTTTCTTCATTATGATTCAAGGTTTGAAACTTTTTTGTTTGATTTCAATGACGAAACGTAGCAATTAGCACTGCTTGTTTGTTTGCTTTTTTTCAATGACTATGAGCTTATTGCAAAGGCTTTGTCCGCCCATGCGCCCATACGTTCCAACGTCGAGATCTTTTGCATCGAACGAAGCTTTTAAAGAGCAATGGGTGGCTTTCTAGACTCTTGACCGGTTTTGGATCCCATTTCAAAGTGGCACCATATGCCCCCTTTTGATATAGCTGTGTTATGGCGCCTCAAATTGCCCCCGTCATTGAAGCCCCGGATTCGAGTCCCGGGAGCTTTTCTGGTGAAATATATCCACTCCTTTCAATGTGCTGCTACAGTGCTGTAGAGGATCAAGCCATTGAAAAAAAACATGTTGCGGTCCTTGTTACGTCACACTACCATCATTTAGATGTTACGCATCAAAAACAGTTTCTCCTCTCACGTCTAGAAGGATCTGGAGCGACAAAATCGAAGTTTGACGAAGAGCTTGAAAATCTAGATTTTCATTTGCCGGCGTATTATTGTGCTGTGCCATAAATGTGGAAAGCTCATCTCTCAGCCCTCGACAATATTTTTCACGGTTGAGGCGATTTTTTGAGTCAACTCGACTGCGATATATGCATGTGAACATATCAGCATCTGCTGCATCTTGGCACGATTTATTTTAAACTTTAGCTTGATAGCTGCGTTATTCTGTTGTTAATTTCAACTTAACAGTGGCATTATTCTATAATCACGTTTAGTCATGAATAGAAAACACTCTCAAGGAATTCCTCTGTACTAACTGTGACATAGTTGTTCATAGATTAATGCACTCATTTCGAAAAAGAGTTTTGATAATATACGTGCAGTTAAAGTGCTCTTTCTATGAACGTTTTTTCGAGGATTTTGCGGTGCTTCGTGAAGCACTTTTTCCCAACAACTCATTTTAAAACGATGTCATTGTTTGAGGCACACTATTCATTCTTCGTGCACTCTATTGAAAAAGCTTTAAAGCGGAAAGCTAAGCGTAGCTACAAATTTCTTCTGCAAGTGGATATTTTCCACGTTAAAGTCGTTCTCTCTATTAGTTTGTCCCAAAATGTCAGTTGTTGATAACTGTTGTTTAACTCGATAAATTCATTATTCATTAATCTTTGGTAGGGAGTATTATGAGGTTTGTAATGAGTGCTGAAACAAAAATGGGTCACATAAGTGCTCCAGAGCTTTCCTAGGTTTTTTTTAAAGACATGGAATGTTTCAAAAGAGTCACAAAGTGTTCATGTGAAATGATGACCTTGTAACGCTCAATCGCGTTTATTCGTCAAAATTTTCCATTTCAGTTGATTTAAGCGACTGTTGTGTGCACATGTTCCATTGTTTCCACGCACTGACATCCACTATTGCCAAGTGCGCTCATTGACCCGTTAATGGCATTGTTTAGTATGCGTTTCTGTTCTATTCCAACACATCCGGATACAAATTAAGGTATATGACAATGCCTCTCATCTGATGCAATTATCATCTAGTACATCATCCTAAAAGTTGAACACTTAAAATTTTTGTCTAAAAATTGCTTCAACGTTTCATCTTCCAACATTTACCTCTACCTTATGCAGAATTTCTATTTTATGAAAGCATGGAATTGTCAATAGCGCTTTATCATTCATAATATTAGATTCCCAACTTTAATCGGCAAAGGAGAGTGAAATCTGTTATATTTTATACTAATAATCATGATACAATAATGTTCCGTTCCATTCTCATGCTTGGGGTTCTTTGCATTTTGCTTTTGTTATGTTGGCTGCGTTTTGACCACATTCATTTATGGATAGCACCGCTTCCACGTATCCCACGTGGAGCTTCATGCTTTATTTCTGCTGTTGTTTCTTTCTTTTTTGCTCCCCGCTTCCGCTAGAGTAGATCTTAGGTTTTTCCATCTCAAATCTTTTAGTCGATGTATGAGCCGTTTGTTTTTATCACTACAGATTACGAGCTGCATGCCACTACTCTGGTAAAATGCAACGCAGTTAGTTAATAACCAAGACCACTGGACTTTTGTATTGTATGTTTGTGACCAACTGCATGGTGCATCTTTGTGTTCTGAATTATACGTCTAATTTCAATAGATGAAAAAACGTATGCATTTTATTTGCTTTAAGGAATTAATGATTTTTGTATAAGTCGGTGCACTATTACAANGGTGTACTATTAAAAAAAAAAAAAAACTACCTAATTCGAAACGCCCTATTACGGAGAAAATAGAGTTTTACGATAGAGGCATATTCTAAATAAGCGGCATATCTGTAATTTTGTGTATCTGATTAATTATTGCTTGTTGTGTCAAGAATGAGAAAAAGCAATTCATATATAAAAGCATGTTGACAATAATTAGAAAACATTTTAGATTTGTTTGGCAATTCTGAATGCTTCAATAATTAATGCATACGCTCAATAAGCATTGTTGTATTAGAACGTCCAAATAATTGCACTGTTATGATTATTAATATTGAGCATATTTTGCATATAAGCCATAAGCTATTTGCCTTTATGCCGATGTGTGAACAAATCACTTTCACCTAATTACGTATGTCAACATTCGAATCTGCACAACACTATAAGAGACTAATTTGCATTCTCCTCATTGCACAACGTTATTTCGTGCATATTTGCTGGCTAATATTCACTCAACATTTTCGTCACGCCTCTTGGCTTACTTACTTATGAGGATGCGCATGAGAAAATAATACATGTTAATTGGTCAACTTGTTTAGATGGGAAAATAATTACTTGCCCGAAATAAATGGGAAAATAATAAACTTTAAATTCATAGCCTTAAGGACTTACATAGGTAGTCGTCATGCAAAAGCAACATATGGCTTCATTTATAAACCACGCCATTGAAACACATTCGCTTTGAAAGGTTGCCTACGCTAGATGCTACCTCAAACATAAGCGCTCAGTTGCATGCGATTGGGAAAGATTGACTCCGTTTCCTGGCATGTTTGCATATCGACTTCGTGAAAATGCCAATGAATCTGGGATGCATGAAGACGTCACTACTGCGGAAATGTAGATTTTGCCGAGTACAAGCCATTCACTAAATTTTCTCAAACATACGTTCGTCCTCTTCCTTCCTCTCTTTAACCTAGTCTCGAAGCTCGAGATTAGTACAAACCTACCCTTCACCTCTCCACAAAACCATTTTTCACATACGTCTCCGTTTTGAAAAGCCTCGAGCGCTGTAAGCTAAACGGTATAACTGGAAAGTACAGTATGCCAAAAAGCATAAAGTGAGTTGCTTTTTTTCTCAAAATTTTCAATTCGTTGTCCTATCAATTTTCATATTATTGTAGCCAATCTAGGCTAATATAACTTCCGGTTTAACTAAAGGAACTAATACTTTGTAAGAAATATGTACTTTGAGATCTGTTTTTGTAGGAATGTGGTGAGAAAATATAGGACGACTCTATGAAAAATCGAATAATGCGCGTCAAATTTGCGAGCAATTAACACTAGTGCATTTCCTTTACGCGACGTTTCATCTTAATCATTTTCGAAAAGAAAACATTCCAGCAGTTCTTTCAATCTAGATTAAACTCTCCAAAGTGTTTAATATCGAAATTCCTCATTGCGATTTGATGCCCAATTGGCAAGCGAAAGTTTCAGCTTCAGTGGATGCATTGAAATATTTTTCTTTTGCATAACCTCGGAAAGAAACTGTTTACGTACTCATCTCAAATCTATCTCGATGTTGACGAATGCCGCTTTGTTTACGGTGGGTATTCATCTTGTGCAACAAAAAGTGTATCGTAGTTGCCCTGGTAACGTATTTGCTCGTTTTTCCCCTGAAAAAAACATCCTTAACTGATTTTGATATGATTTAAATCGGCTTAAAATTCTCTAACGTGCAATAAATAGGAGAACTTTCACAGTGATAAACTGCCTTGAAAGCTGCATATACAAATTCTTAGAAAGTTTACAAAGCACATTTCAGTTCTAGTTGCTGTCAAACAATTCTCACATTTAAAACCACGCAGGGGTAGTTTATCCTCATCCGCCTCAATTAGAATAGAATGAGATTCGCTAACGCTTCCATATTTTTTTTTTTAGGAGATCACGCAAGCAGGGGATTAGTGACACGAATTTCAAGTCTCTAACCGAATATTTTTGCATTTGCACATAACCACTAAATATTGTCAAGAAACTTTAACAAGAAATATTTGAAGCATATCATTTTCAATGAACCGTTGCGTTTTAGCTCTAAAGATTTGATTTCCAACATCAACAATGGTTTTTGAAGAAATTTCACTTTCGATTTTTAATTTTCCGCGACGATTTTATACGTGAGAAAACTAGCGATCCTCAAATTGATTACTTGTAAATTGGTAAGAGAAATCAATGCGCCAAAAGTAATGCTTCAGAAGTTTTTTGGGAAATTTGTTGAGGTTGAAAAGGAAAAAGTTGCATTGTTCAGGCAGTTTTCTGATATGAAATGTATGTAAATGTCAAGTGGTTGGGCTGATTTCAGATGAGAAGAATTCCCTGTGTGAATACCTAGCAAATTACACACAAACACTTACGTTGTCTAGAAAATACTGCGGACATAGAGGTACACACGAGCACGCCCACACACACGAAAAAAGAGCTAATTCATAGGAACGGCGGGTATTGTAGTCGTTGCACTACAGTATGATATCGCTTGAAAATTGCTTCAAAGGACGCTAAATTTAGAGGTGCCTAACCTTTCAGCGAAGTGGGTAGCGTATTGGATCGCTCGTCAACGACACGTAGAAACTGAAGTTGATGACTCTATGATAAGCATGAAGCTATAATGTGGATTGTTTCAGAAATTTTGAAGCGCGTAAATGCAGATAAGCAGAACAACTGTTTCATTGTTCATTTTATAATAAGGTGTTTTTAAAATTAAAGCCGAAGTTTAACGCTATAGGTGTAATCTTTACAAAAAGTATTGTGTCTACGAGCTATATGCCTTTTATGAATTCCTCGAATGTGCACCACTGCCATTTCCTGATGTTGATGAAAGACTCATATCTGTTCACACAAACGCCCACTTGACGATTGAGTACATCATTCATTGCCCGATGTCCAAGAATCTTCGTATCGATTTAGTTGCTTTCGCATTTTCGCATTTTATAAACTCATCCGATTCGGTTCTATGCTGTCAGCCTTGGAAGAATGTTAGATAGGCAATGCCTCAATTTCAAAGTGTTTTATGAAGCATTTTTATAGAATTCTTCTCCCACTACTTCGTTCACCCTACGTCACTCGTTCTCCCCTCCTCTCCACCTCCCTCATTATTTCATGTGCTGCTTAAATTTGGTCATAAGACAATATTAACCTTTTTATTTTTGCATCAGCTGAGAAGCAGATTTGCTTTTTGATGTGTGTTCATTTCTCAGATAGCCAAATGTATGAGCATTTTCACAGAGGCAACTGAAACAATTTTAATTCCCACAATCTCACCTCAGAGTTCAGAAAAATTTAATTGAAATCACTCATATTAAAAAATCCTCAGAGACGACGTTAACTCAACAGATGAGATACTCGATCAAAACATTTTATTTATGTATAGCAAGTTAGCGTTCATTGCTGTCAAAGTGCAAAAAAACGATGTGTTCCTGTCATGCTAAATCAGAAATCTGGTGAATGAAAAGAAATGCATATTAAAAAGTGCATGTAAAGAGTCCTGTGATCTAAGAATCAGAGAAGATCTGAGAATAGTGCGAAATCAGGTGAGCTTGTTAACGAAAATAAGACAACTCAATAAGACAAAAATCAGGCATAAACAAGAAATTGGCGAAGAGTGAAAAAATACCGATGAAAATATTAGGGCTTACAAATGAGCCACTCGACTGCCAAAAAGTGGAAGGGTAATTGTGTTGTATCTATTCTCCATAAGGGTGATATAGCAGAACCGATCCTGATAACGCATAAACGTGATTGCTCTTAAAGAGATAAACATTGACCCCTTCTTCAGAGTCATTTCTCATTCATAATTTTTTTAATGCCGCGTTCGATGATGTGGTCGATGAAATAGTCCCTCTCTCCAATTACATTATTGCATCTGAATTCTACCAAAAAAAAATTGAAAGCACTGAAAACAACACCAATTTATTATTGAAGAAAACAGAGTAATGCGGAGGATCGAATGAGTTATCAAACAATTTCTATGGCGTTTACGTATTTCAAAGCGTTTTGAACGTTCTCTTTACTACTAATTGCATAAATTGGCAGAGATCAAACTAAAATATATTTTGAACTGAGCACTCAATGTGGTAACGGTGAGCGTAGAAATGACTGAGGAAACGTTTTGTGCAAAAGATCATCGACGTATTTTCGGTCTAGTCGATGTGGACCGTCAAAAAAGTGTGCGATGTGGTCACTCCATATTTTCTACTTCAATTGATGGTTGGCTTGATAAAAACGAGAAAAACAAAAATAATTTATTGGAAAGCAATTTAAATGGCAAGAAAATGCGAATGTGTGTGCAAAATGCGTCGTTCACCAGAAAAAAAAAAAGTATCACAATAGCATTGAACAAAGAGACTCATCGAAAGTTTTTTTTCTTCTTCCTCTGCTTTTAAAAGCTTTTATTGGTATTGAAATTAGCTCATAAAAATTTATTTCTGCAGCAATTAATAATTATTTGCAATGTGTGAAAATTATCATCTGGTGCGAAATTTTGCAAAAAAAAGAAAATGTTTTCCTCTATTCTGGCTAATTAGTGAGAAAAGAAAAAAATTATTCTGCTGCATTTTCTCCAATTAATGCGAAGACAGAAATTTCCTCTTTTATTTTCATCAACTGGTATAAGAATTATTTTCAAAAAATGCATTGTTCTATTCCAGTCAATTATCAGAAATATTCCAAAGAAATTCTGCACTTTTCTCATCAATTAGCTAAAAATAAGCTACTTACCCACTTCTATCAACTTATAGCAAACTAAAAAATACTTCCTTCCATTTTCGTTAAACAGCGCGAAAAAACAAACTTTTTTTTTCATTCGTATCAAATAGAACAAAAATGAGAATGCTGTCGTCCATTTTGTTGAAGTGATATAATAACAAAATATAATCTATTCCATTCATATGAAATGATGAAAAAAAATAAATAATGTGTTGTATTAAATATGATAAATATTCTATCATATTGAATATGCGTCAATTGGCTCGAAAATAAGAATATTCGTCTTAATTTTTTCAGTTCAATGTGGAAATGAAATTATTTTATTCTATTCTTATTGGCTAATCCGAAAACAAAACTGTTCTGTTGCGCTGTAGACCTGCCTAAGAATTCAGAAAATGATAGCGATGTTTGCATTTTTATTAAAAATTTATGCAACAAAATGACTGAAAATCAATCCACCTGTGCTTCGGTCATGAATTTTTTTTCGAATAGGAAAAACTCGTTTGCTGAGGTAGCCTAAGGGAGCTGCTGTAGAGGATTTTTCTATGTGAATTCCCATCACAAGTGAATGGTACAGTCGAATGGCCAGCCTTTTGCTAGGCTCAAATATCAGTGCACAAAGCGTGAATGCGAAAATTTGCTACAATTTTTGCTAAAGTGTTTATTGGTCATTCGCTTAAAGCTGTTTAGAGTCACTAATTGTGTAAGCATAGTATTTCACGCGTCCTGAAATATAATGCGTCTGCAATCTCGTCATAAACACTTCACTTTTCCACTCTAAGATTCAACTAATGAACACTGTAATCATACGTAATTCATGTGGACGTGCCCATTTTTGCATATATATTTATAGTGGTGTTGTCACATATATCCTCATTACCATATGCACGTTCCTTTGTTCGCGAGAATAAAGACGATTTAATTCAATTCAATTCAGTTCAGTTCATTACTACATATACTTAGTTTCCTTCCCTTCACATTCACACCTTCGCATTCCCATTAGCGGAGAATTTCAAATATCTTGCGCGGTATTTCTTGAGCAAAATAAACATGAAAACTCAGAGAAGAGGCAGTAAAAAAGATTGAAAAATCAGGCAATTTGTTCTATGAGTGAAAATTTTCTGATGATGATAAAAAGAGACCGAAGATACTTAACTCAACAATTTGCTTGCGTGTTGACGAGTCACGCACTGAAATACCAACAAAGTTAAAGCAACCACCGCAAAAGTGTCTATTCATCAAAAAAAAAAAAAGAACGAAGCACAAGAAAGGTCGTATGCTCTATTTTTTCGGGTTTTTCAATTGTTTATTTTCTGGCTGCTATATAAAGTGATGCCTTATCTGAATCCGGATTTTTCGAATCTTTTAAATGAGTACGAATTTCTGTTGGAAGAGTTTTAAGTGTCCCGCTGAATTTTCAGCACCAGCCTATTTTAGCAGTATTGCCGCTGTCCCATTCATTGAAACAATTAGAAAGGAATAACTGTTTCCCAAAAATTTCCACTATCTATGTAGTTGCGATCATGAAAAATTTACATAAAAATGAACCGGCTTAGTGACTGCGGGGTATCAATTTTGGAATGTTTACATCGACAAAGCCTCCACTTTAGTTATGTGCCCGACGGTTGAAATCTTGGTTTTAGTAGGTGCTATTGCTTCTGCACATTGAAAAACCATGCAAAACTGTTCAGATTGCTTGCTCACCGATCGCAGGTGTGAAGAATTGCATTTTCTCGACGGTATCCTAATTTTCACGAATATGAAACATGTCCTGATAATTCACTGTTTGAGGCATATTACTTGTTCGTTCGAAATTTTAAGGGGGATTTTTTTCCGATTGGACACACATGGGAGGAAAAATTTTTTTCGACGTGAAACGATAGCACATTCTCCATGCAGAAAACCTTTATATTGACGGAGAAGTTCGGATAAGAAACAAATTTGTTCCACCTGACTATATCCATCTCTGGAGAAGATGGGTATAGGCAAGTCGAATATTTGTTTGATGCTTTATAACATAATGGCCGCAGCTGATGTAGAGACTAGCCCAAAATGTTGATTGCTTTTCTCATTTACCATCAACAAACCTATGAAATAAAACGGATCGGCACAGCCATACAGCATACGTGATAAATACTGACCACATACACAATATCCGTAGAGGTAGTCTCGTTCTGAAGTGTTGCACATCGGCAAATAAGCATCAAAAGATTTTTGAAAGTTCCATAAATGGAATATGATCCATAGATCGAAAGCGGCAAAAGTGTTATACTGAGATAGCACTGACGTAAAGCCCTTTATGTGCATAACGTTAGTATAGAACCAGATGAATGGGAAACGGAATTAAGAAAAGAAAGAAAAATTTTTTTATGCTGAAGCAAACATTACGCGGCTATCAGCAGAGACGCTTGTTGAACTTGTTGAAGGATGTATTTGATGTGTAGTTACGTATATGGACGTGTAAGTGTGACGTGGATCTGTGTGCGGCGTGTATGTATGTGTCTGTGTACGTGTACGTGTTTGGCTGTGCTGTATTATATATGTTTAATATGAAAGCAATGCAACCAAAGCAAATCAACAAGCAAGACATATACTTAAGCGATTGCTGTGAAATTAAGGGATGGGGGCGCCGATTTAGTGAAAGGTTTGAGGAAATGTTGCTGAAGATCGATGCGCGGTGAGTGTGCAACTTTTGTTGTGCTTTTCGGAACCGACTGCCCAAATCGGTGGGTCCATCATTTAACACTCAATAAGATTTGCGGATGCGCCACTCGATGGCCACGCCCTCGATTTGATGAGTTAGCCTCCCATCCGTATCTGCGCCACTCGAACTTCCCACCTCTAGACGGTATTTCGTTTCGTCGGTGGCGCAATTTCGGGGTCTATCTCCTCGTTCTCATTAGCGCGCATCACAGTCAACTATTTCTTAATTATCCTTCATTATAATGATTTCTTGACTTCAACCTATGGCAGCAGTCTAGGTGTTGATAACGGTGGAAAATAATATGATCCCATCACCTTAAGACGGTGTAACATTATTGACGCATGAATCATCCGTTCAGATTCTCTTTTCATCCGTCAATTTTCACAAGTTTTTTACGCTGTATGTTTGTTGAGCGCCAAATTTTGGGCAAGCCTAAAGCTTATTCATTAAGTCCCTTTCGTTAACCTCATCGTCCAACTGTTTTTTTTTTATTAAATTTTCCTCATTCGTTTGAATATAAAACTTAACATAACTATCGTTTGTATGCTATTTTCTACTCATACTGTTGTGGCAGTACGAGAGTATCTTTTTTAAATTTGTGGGCTTTATCAAGCGCTCTTACAGTACTACCATTGAATACATACTGCGGTTTTCCTCCTCCAACCTGTACTAGAAAGAACGATTGCTGATGGTTTCTGAAGAGAGAACTCTGGTGACCTGATATCAATGTGTTGAATGATGGCACCCATTAATTCATTTTCGGCAAATTAAGCATCAAAATGCTTTCGTATTTAAGGACATCGGCTAAAGTAGCCCAAAGTCCACAAAAACATTTCATATGTTATCGCGGACCTCACCGGCCTCTCACGCACTTCAAAGTTTTGTCTCTCTCAAAATCATAGATCCAGTAAAGGTGAGGTTTATTGAAGTTGCTTCGGCGTTCTAGCTTTCGATTGAGTATATTAGTGCTCACATTGCACTCCAGCAAAGACAAATGTGCTTTTTGTATTTGAACACAGCGGAAACTTTACATTTTGAACATAGTAGGCGATAAGAGCAGGCGCATCATGTCGAAGTTGACAGCACAATTCAGTACTGCTGAAATGTTGTTGCATTCGTACGCGCCTCATCTAACACTGGTGAACTATGGCATTCACCCGCATTTGTGATTGCCTAGAAAGTGCTGAACAAGCTGGCTAACTAAGTAAGATTGTGCTAAGTACTCTCAACGTCCACTTCAACTACCCATCCTCATGGAATGCCTTTAGCCTCGAGCATATGTCGATCTAATCGCTAGAATAATCCTCTCACGTGCCGCCACTCCAACAATGGTGTATCAGTTTTTTTGAGGTGCAACATTTTGCAAGTATGTTTTAATGCGAAAAAATATGGTAGTAACATGGGTACACTGTAGTGATAAAAAGATAATATAGTTTATTTTAAGATATGTTTAAATTATATTTAAGATATACCTAATTTTAGTGCTCGTCAAGAAGTGAATGAAATATGCACAAGAAATTAGCTCATTCAGCAGCTATTTTATATTAGGCAATGCGAAGCGTTGAATAAATGAGGAAAGTGTACTACTGCGATGCTAATATATATTGTGAATGCAGCAATGATCATCTGCCGAGTGGTAAACGGAACTATTGAACGAATGCTAAAGTTTGATGTATTAGTAGCTGCTTAAAGATGAGATTTATAGGTTACGAACGTTTTATATGGATCACAGTTTCTTACATCGTATATATAGCTATCGCTGACGTTAATAAGCTATATCATTAAGTTGAATTTGAAACAGAGTGATATTCAATTAATAGTAACTTTATTGCCATACGAGCATTTAAGTTTTGAAAGCAAATTACATGCTATTTCGTACTGCAATGACGCATTTCTTCATTTATTATAGGGTGTTGCAAATTTATGCAAAAGCGCATTGTGCGACAACGTTTCCTTTCATGAACGTCTGTGAAAGGCCATGGTCAGAACTCAATTTAGCGGGGAAGGAAGAGGTAATTTTCTGCCTTGAAAATATGTTTCAGCGGAAAAAACGACTGCTAAAATTTTTTCAGCGAACTGATTTATCATCAAAGCCAATCAAAATCAGCCTCTTCTTCAATTATGAGTCTCAGATCACCGATAATGTTTTCTGCAAAAACAAATTCACGTGTAGCGTTAGGAAAAGAAATCGCATGCAATTCTTTTTGTGTGGAATTTTTCGTTTTTAATTTTGCAGTCATAAAAATGAGCATTTGAGAAGCAACTAATTTGATCTATTGAAATGGTATTTGATATGCAATCTAAAATTGACCAATCAATATGCAATCTAAAAGTGATTTATCAATGTATCTTTGAAAACAATTTCAATTGTTTTCAAAGGATTGTAATAGCGCTATATTTCATATGGAAATCATCCATCTTACTGGCTTAAAAAACGTAGTCGAATAGGGTCGGAAGATAAGTTGTATTTTCACAATCTAAACGTTTTTTTAAAAATATTATCATAAACGACAACAAACGAAATGAAGAGTTCATGAGTATGTTAGGTAACGTAATTTATCTAATATACGAGATTTTCCACTAGGATTGCTTAATAGAATCGCTTGGCGAGCTGAAATGAGGAGAGCAAACGATTTCAACGTTAACATTGTTATCACTGGCACTGATTTGATGAGATAAAATGTGCAAATTCAGTCGAAAATTGCTGAGAGATTACAGCTATCTACAAAAAAAGTTGTTCATTACTACTTCATCAGTCGCACATTTTCAATTGGGCACAACAAGTGAAAAGAGCTGAATTATTTTTTTTAAGGAACATTTCACAACTATTCGAAAAACTTTCACTTACATCTATTTATTTCATAGCATTCAATAGATGAGTTAATGCATAGAAAGCAGTTTGTCAACTTTTTCCCACTTTTTTTTTATTTCATGAAAAGGAATCCTCACCTTTAATCTTCGTTATTTGGCTTAATATTCATATTACTCTCAAGTTTGAACTTGCGAATCAAAAAGAGACGAATAAATCAGCAAATAAACGATGAAAATATAATTCGTTCGCACAATATAAACCACTGATTTATTTCTGTTGCACTTCAAATCGTTTATAAATTATTGTCACATGAGTTATTGTCGTATGAGGATGCTGTAAATTTTGTAGCGTAGATTTGTTCAGTTATGAGCTGACGACTGATTATTGGATTCAAGCTCTGTTCAACAAATCATTTTCAGAAGAAAATCATATCATTAGGCCTTTCGCTAATGCTTTTTTTGCGAGTTTTTATTATTAACTAACGTGGTGCGATGAAATGCAAATGCCCATATCTTTTATTCCCTCAGGCACTTTGTTCAACCGCCTTTAGAGGGAAGAAATAACTCCATTGACATTGAAGACTTCGTTTGTGACTTCTGACACATGTTTCGCACTCATGCTGCAATCTTTTCAAAAGTAGTAGTTTTTCGATTGCTCAGTGATTAGAAAATACTGCCCGGTCGCTTCTTTGACTATTAGTCGATCTCCTTAAATAGTAGAGGGTTGAATGTAAACATCAGTGCGATGAAATGTTTTTGTTTATTAAGGCAGTGCACATCCTTCAATCTTCTCGTCACTTTTTATTTGTGTGCATTATTCCTCCTTAAACTTTCTATGTGGTTAGATGTGTATTTAGGTTATTGCAAAAATTTTACTTGCTGTTGAACCAGCTTAACTCATGGTCACGTAATTAATGTCGTTCTCGTGGAGAAAGGGAAACATGGCGGGCTCGAAGTCCTGAATCTGCGGCGCATAAGGATTGTCCCCGTGACAGAAATTTTGGAAATAAGGCGTTGAATGACTTAACTAACTGTGATCTTTATGGTAGTAATATTGTATTCTTCGCTCCTGCCTGCTTCCAGTGAGCGAAGCAATCTCATAGGTTTATCATTCCTCTAATGTCTTAAATGCGTCGACGCTAATTCTGAAAGCTATTTCATAGTATGTTGTGTAATGAGATATATGACAAAGCAAAGCTGTCTTCATGATAATGTGTTTAAGTAATGCCTGATTATTAAGTCATACCTGATTATATGTTCACTTCAATTATTTGTTATATATGGCTGTGTATATATATATATATATGTATATATATATATATTATATATATATATATATATATATATATATGGCTGAATTAACTTGACAGGAATATGCACATATTTAATTGAAATTTAAAGTTTGCGTATTTAAAACTTCGCAAGATTTTTTTTTCACTCTCCCTCTGAGGCATGCATTCCGCGATTTTAAGCAAACTTTAGGCATCATAACTCATAATTTATAATTAACAGAGACTTCATCGTTGCCTACTCAACGGATATAATCAAATGCTTTTTGGCGAAACCATTAGAAAGAGGTCAGCAATAGTTTTGAAAGGTTTTCAAGTTGCATATGAAATTACTTGTGCACTACATAAAAATTCATGAGTCGCTCTTTTTGCAGCAATTCTTTCTATGCTGTTCACACAGCAAGCAATGATGGGGAGAATTTTCGACTGAATATTGAAATATTTTTGGCAAGTGAGCACTGAAATAAGCGCATTGCATTTGAATTTGATGAAAACATAAAGATGTGTTCAAATATGAGCATGTTTTGATATAATTTTTTTGCCTATTCATTGAAGTTGTTTCCATTCTTTAATCAAAAATTGTTCCATCAAAATATGCTTTTCCCCTTTTTCTTTAAGAATGATTTATGCCAACATATTGTATTTTCACTAAAAAGTTGTGGCTGAGAGTCATAAACGTAGGCTTTGTAAATTTGTATAGTAGTAAATGAATAGTAAACGAGTTAGCTGACGCGCTTTGCTTGTGCTCATTTTCCGGTTTGGCTATTAGATTGCTCAACAACACCTCCGATGTCGTTTGTTTATACGTTTATTTGCTTAAGTTCCCTTTATCGGAGCACAGCGGTTGAGAATCTATGAGGATGTAATGCACAATGAATATTTTACGAACGTGAAAGAGTCTCTCTCATTTCAATTTCATCCTGAAAAGGTTTTCACTCCCTCACTCTCTGCTCATTTCTTCTCCACTTTCCATTTATTAATTACTGATTATTACCTATTACTTTATTTGAGCGTAGTTATTCGTGTTGTTTGAAGCACTTAACAAAACATCATACTAACTTATCCCACCGATTTTCGTGGTGTTTTGAAAAAAAATAAAATATTTATTTGTTGGGAACTTTTCGAGAATTATGTCAAGCCGTGTTCCTGAGTAATTCTATCCATCCAACATACTACAGCAATCAAATTACATTTGAAATCAGAAATCCTTTTCACTCTCGAAAAAACGGACGATAAACAAATGGGAACACGTTGCCATCGAATCCACTAGTTTGGTATGAAAAGAGCTATTACATATGGCTTATCTTATTAATCGGATTTTACTACATCCAACTCGTTGAGGCGATACGAACTACATGTCGGAAGATGTTAACGCAATTCTGTGGGCGTAATATTTTGACGAGGGAGTATCGTAACTATGACATAGTATCGCATAAAAAGAACATTTCGTGGAGCTAATTGTTATGGCCTATGGCTTCGCTTGCTCATGAATAAAAGAAATCACCCTTTTAGCCACTTCTACAAGTAAAATATCACTAATAATGCTTTGCTGTCTGATATTCTAGTTTCTCTAGAATATCACCACTATGTCTGAAAAGAAGTCAAGAATTGCCGTAATGTATCTCATTTACTTTCCCGATAATCATCACCATCTGGTGTACGCTTTTCAAAAAAAAAAAAAATAAAGAAAGAAAGAAAAAGCGCACCCACCGTATATGGCGAATTTCGTAATTTTTCTAAAAAACTGAATCTATCTTTCGAAAAAACACATGCCAATATGATTGCCGTACGTAAGGCGAATGACAACGATAGGTGCCTTTGAAGGCGCCATAGATTGTTTAGAGTAAGAGGTCTGCGATGAGCTAGTTCGTTGCGTGGAATAAATTGTCGAATGTCGCATAAATAGGAGATGATGATATCGGTTGAGTTCAGTTAAAAAAGGGAAAAGTGCGAATTCAGCGACCCGGTAAACATAGAAACTCCCGCCTTCCCAATTAAGGCAATGCGTCGTCCATGCAATCATTGCGCTCATGTCATTTCTCATCATTCATTCCAACTTTTTCCCTCATTTGCATTTTTTATGTGTGTAATCGATGTGCTGTATATTACTGCCCGACAATGTGTAATATTTCATGTGTATATTGCTTTCATATATAATAATATATTCTGACCGATATGTAATTATTATTAATTCATATCAAAGCTATTTTCCGCATTATCGAATTGGTAGACCTATTTGACAGCTGGTGGAAGGTATAAAAAATACATTTGCTCGTCAATCGAATTAAATTCTACTTAAATTACATAAGAGTTAGCAAAACGCAGCAATATTGCACTTGAGGTATTGCATACAGTTATGAGCATATTTTATTTGGCTGCAGACGAATCACGCTGCACACAACCCCTTCCAACCATAATCAATTATGAAAGACTTACTTACCAACCTCAACCTTTTAAGAAATCATACGTTGAACAAATACTGGAAAGAATCGAAACACAACTTTCATTTCCTTCAGTATTTTATTCTCTCGAAATGACTGAGCAATTATTTTCGCCAAATATAATGAGTGATAAAGTTTTTCGAAGATTTGCGTCGAAAATGAGGAGTGGCTTTTTCCTCCTTTGATATAAATGCTCATGCGTAGTCGAGATGCTTGTCAAATATGGGCTTCGTTCGTGGTGCTTGACATGTTTCAGTCGTCACAGTAATGTCAAAGTTGTTTGAGTGATAACTTCCGATTGAAGTTCAGATATGGTATTGCCTCTTTCGACATCTATTCTTTTACCAATGAGGAATCTGACAGAGGAGACACACTCGTTATGAACGCCGAGCGCGTTGGAATCGGTACTAAAACAAGCGCCGTTCTAAGCGATCGAATTTGTAGGCTTTCTGCTGGTGAACTTGATGTTCGCGGTTTGCAAGCTAGCTTAATTTCGAATACAATTTCGAATGCACATTTGTGGTGTTGCTTCTTACGCTTCTAGAATGACCCTTAAGTTAGGCGTGCATAATGAATCGTCTAAGTCAATGAGATGTGACGACTGGTCGTCTTTGGTGAATAGTAATTGCTAGCAACATGTGATGTATACTTGAGTGAATTAACTACCATCCTCCCCATATTCAGGTGTTTGACACCACCAATAAGTGATGTATGTGCAATATAATCGTATATTAGCTTCTTTCATAACCTGTTAATGAACGCATACAATAGCTACCGTAACCATTATCACATAAGAATTGACTCTTTATCCACCCTCATTCATCGATCTATTTGTTGAAAAAAGCTCTTCCATAGCACATTCATGAGTGTTTTTAAGGCATATCGGGACCACTGCTTAAAATTATCAAATATAAGCTCAAATGCATCTGTTTCGTTGAACAAATGTAATCTCTACATAACACTTTTGTTGACAGCCAATGAATTATATTAGTGAGATTGGAAACTAAACGAACTATTCGAAAGCCTCATTATAAGTTAGCCGCTTTGAAAAGAATATCAAATTTCAGTGCGCAAAAGCAATATCTGCGGCGTATGATCAGAAATTCCACTCGTTGCCATTAATTCACTCATCACACAACAGTCGCGTATTGTGCTCATTACCCATATTATGCTTTTTTTGACTAAAATATTCCATCTGAAATAAAACTTATTGTCGATTACGTAGCAAAACTTTATCATTCAATTGCTTCATATTTATGGAAAATTTTCGTTAATATTCGAAGAAGAAAATTTCAATTAACGAAAAATGATTTATAATATTAGTTCGAGAGAAAGAGAGAGAGAGAGAGAGAGAGAGAGTGAGGGAGAGCGTGAGGAGTGAGCATGTCAGTTTGATGAGCACTTCAAGACAACTGTAATGGCTTTGAAGTGGCTAGTTGGATGATTATGCGAATGAACGTTGTGCTTACGAGTTTGTTGTCGCTTTCAGAGAGGTAACCAGAAGAGTCGATCACGCTGCAATGTACTCGCTATTGGCTATGGCCACACATATATTCGCGAACATAAAAGCGCTTGAGCAGGTACCACCACTCTGTTGTTTTTTCCTCGAAATTTTTGTCCATCTTTGTTTTGCCTTTCTTCTCCACTTTGAAGCGCTCCGAATTTAATTGTTCTTTTCCATGCCTATTCGCAAAGACCATTATGACGAGGCATACGCGTATGTCTTTGTCTGCCTGAGTCTGTCTGCTTGCCGATCAACCTCAGGAACATGTAAGCTAAGTTAGACGGCAGGCTATCTCTATTAGCCTTCAAGTTGATCCACCTTCCTTAGGAGAAACGTTGTAGTCATTTGAAAGTGCCCAAAAATTTGTGCATTTATTTCACAGATGACGGAGTTGAGAAATGAGCGCAAAAACAATTTTTCTTGAAGGCTTTGTGATTTGCCGGCCTAGACCAGCTGTGATCACATAGTTGTGCATGTTTGATTATTTGTTGGCGATTAATGAAACCATCAAACTCAATCAGTAGGGCTATAGGAACGTATACTATGATAACCTTTTCATCCTGGCGTATCCCTTTAAATTTGCATTTTCAAAGCTCCTCATGGGGGCGCTGCGAAAGTTTGTATGTCCGTCTTTCTGTCCGGCACTATCGACTCAGAATGCCTTGATGTAGAGCAAGTAAATTCTCTGCTTGTGATGTCCGCTATGCGATGGGTTTCAATGCCAAATTCCAACCTAATTCATCAGTTTCGAAAGAATTGAACGGCTGAAGGTACCAAAATTTTTCATGTATTTCGCCATCGACTGCCGGATTTTCCGCTTGAGACGCATTTTATGCTGCTTCCGATAAACACATCGTTTTTTAAAGATTTGGGAGAGTTGTTGCCTAAATTATATCATGATTGCCTTTGTTTAGTTATTCGTTGATATTGTTTGAAGCCGATTAAGTGAAACATGAAAGTGCATATCGCGCCGGCCGTTTTGGTGTGGTTCTTCACTTGCTTCTTAGCTTTCAACGCTACTAGTCGATAACAACGCCCATTCGACGCCATTGCTTCTTCCTCTGAAGAGGTAATCGCATGATTTGCAGCAAGTTTCTGATGATCACGCATATCTTTCGCAAACAGGCCATGTACGACAAATCAGAATACCTGGCGACGTTATTATTGGAGGTGTATTTCCAGTACATGCAAAAGCAAACTCACCCGATCGACCATGCGGCGTGATCACCGAAACGCGGTGAGAGTTGTGTTAACTCAACAGCTGTCAGCATTTCATGTTGTACGAATGCATAGCTCCAAATTTTATCTTGTTTATCAAATAGAATTATCGGCAAGAGATATTGCAACCCAATTACTCTCGATTGGCACGTTCATAGAAGCGGATTTGGAATGAAAGCATTTGCAGAGTGAAGTTAATGAATGAAATTGCGACCTCGATTGATATTGAGATAGTTTGACACCTTTTATCATGTGCTTACTAATATCGATAAAAAACCACATTGTTCGATGAGAAATCTGAATATTGTTGTCAGCGAAACTGTAGGCGGTTTGCAAACTTCACATATTTTCCCCGACGAATATTTGTGTGCACTGACTTTGTGTCATTTTATCGGAAGAAGGAATAGCCCTTTGTTATCTTATCTCTGTATTTGCATATACTAAACATCTGAACTTACTGCTGTCAATTTTCTCGGAATCATCAATTATGATCCTCAATTATGATCCTCAATTTCTGATCCTCAATTTCTCGAATTCTACTGTTTTTTTCGAACGAAATTTGCATTTTTAAAATATGCTGTTACATCAATGACTCAAAATTTACATTATTGATTACTGTTAGTAATTTGAATAAATCTCTTGTTGTATTTATGCACTACGACAAGGCTGATAATATTTCCATTGAATTTTAGAGGAGTGCATCGAGTTGAGGCGATGCTATACGCTCTCGATATTATCAATTCGAAGCGAGATTTTCTACGTGGTTATAAACTTGTTGGTATTAACGTTCATTTAGAATGAAAAAAATTTCTTCTACTTTTCACATTTATTTGCTGTGACCGATTACCCTCTATAATGATTGAAAAGAAATTATTTTCGTTTTGTGCTATTCCCATTCATAAAGATTTATGTGAAATACTTGTCGTTAGGATTTTTTTGAGAGCTTGAAAAATCTATCATTGCTTAAAATTATGGAAAAACTATAACCCTTTAAAAACTATAACCCTTATGGAAAAACCCTTTTAAGTCAGCACTTTCTTCCTTTTTTTCTTCATTTTCGAAAGAAAGAAAGGCAGAATTTTATTCCTCTGCAAGCATGCAGCTGAAATAACTATCATTTTTTTCCCTTTAAGCTTTTGACATTGTCACAGCAAATTTTCCTCTGCTCAACTGCTTTAAAGTCCATTGCCATAACTTATCATTACTGATGTTTGAAGCTCAAATCTGAGAAAAAAAAAATGCTTTAGAAGAGATTTAACTTCAAGAGCTTTCCCTCGAGGCTCCATTATTATCGTTGATGGAGGCACCGTATCTTTAATCACCATTACAACGGTTAGAACTCTTGACAAATAGCCAATTTCTATCTTCATTTAACAGCCGTTGTGAATTATTTACAATTAATCGACTGCAGATGTTTACTGGTCTATGATAAGAAGCTGCTTAAAGGGTGCGTTAATACTCGACTCATGTTCGAATCCGGCCTACGCTCTCAACCAAAGTCTTGACTTTGTACGCGATCTGATTGGGTCAAACGGTGCGTCTGAATATCTCTGTCGCGATGGGAGTCATCCAGAAAGTAGGCAGGTTGCAAGAAAGAACGTTGCCGCTGTCGTCGGAGGCAGTTACAGCTCTGTAACTGTACAGGTGAGCAATTTTTTTATAGCATATATCTGTCATAATCACACTATTCGAAATTTTCAAAATTTTCTGGATGTTTATCATCGAGAAATTTCAAAAAATTTCCCCACTTAGCTGCCATTTTAGTTGTACAGTGAATATACGGTCTATGGATGAACATATGATGAAAGAACTTTTTTTTAAATTCTTTAAGAGCTCTGAGCACTTTAAGAGCTTCTCCTTGGCTGTAAATTCGTGACATCTTACTGTTCCATGGGCAAACTCTTTCTTGAGATCATTTTTGTGGCGAGTGATGGAGTTCAGCATGAACATACTTGGTTTTTAAATATGAGTGAGGAGGAGCCAGCGAAAGTAAAAATCATCTGCGTGAAATTTACAACACATAGAGAGCGCCATCAAAATAAGTGCTTCCTGCTTTTTGCAGAAATCGCAACGTGTGATCTTACCACTTTTTCGCTTCATCGTCAATTCCTTGTGGATGTTCCTCAGCTCCTTTCCCACCCCCACTCCCCCTTCCCGCCTGTCTTCCCTTTGCGCTCCTTTCCTTCGGCAGCCCCGTTGCTTAATTAAAAAGGGTCTTTTTAAAGCTTTTGATTAGCTACGCTAAGAGTTTTCATACTATTGAAGTTTTATAACCTCTTCGAAGCTATAATTGGGAGAATAATGAACGTAACCTATTAACTGAATGTTTCTTTATCTATATCATCGCACACAATGTTTTCTCTTCCAGATAGCCAATTTGTTGAGGCTATTCAAGATCGTACAAGTAAGTCCAGCTAGCACCAATGCAGATCTAAGTGATAAAAGTCGCTTCGAATATTTTGCAAGGTAAGTTGATATTAGCTTATCATCTAACTAATAATTACAACTTCTCACATGCATTATTTTACTAAATTCCCTGCATAATTCGGATGGATTTCGCTTCAATAACAAGTCAAGGACATTTCTGTTTGCATTTTATATGGCAAATATATTTGATGCCCAATTAAATGACTCGTGAATTTTTTTTCATTTTTTCCACTCGTACGATGCTCTCTCAGCAACTGAAATATAAGAAATCAAATCAGCGAGTCAGAATCGGACGCTATATCAGGAGGTATTTCCGCATAGTGTCCAGGGCTTGAAATGAAGCAATGAAATATCGTTGGTTCTCAGTATGAACAAATAGATCAAATATGGAAACATTGAGGTAGATCAAAGATGACGAGAGGAAAAAAGTAATATTCCACACGTTCAGATGGATTGCTTAAGACTGAACGCTATTTTAACTTAAAGAAATAATACTGAATGATTTTTAAATAAAGCACATGAGCTTATAAATCCACTTTTGATTTTAGCTTGTTTCGTTTCATTTTTCATTCTGCCAAATTTCCGGCCAAATTATGCTGATTTATGAAATTTGTGCAAATTTTTTCAGATATTTAAATATTTTTCCGTATTTCTGTAGTATTTCGAATTGTTACAATATTCAGCATAGATGAGAGTACAAAACTGTTTTATATATTTAGAACAGTGCCAAGTGATAATTACCAAGCAAGAGCGATGATAGATATTGCATTGCATTTCAATTGGACATATGTGTCGTTGGTTTATTCGGCCGATGAATACGGTGAGTTGGGTGCCGAAGCGTTCAAGAAAGAGGCTCGTAAAGTGAATATTTGTATCGCTATCGAAGAAAGGATACTGAATAAAAAGGATGCGCTAGCTGAATCGATCGATAATCTTGTCAAAAAGTTTGTTCCTCTTTTTTTTTCTCTGCGAAGTTTCATATGACGGATGATTTTCTGTTCATTGTCTGAACTCGCGCCGTCTGCATATATACGTGTGTTGTGATAGAAAAGCATTATGACTGTCTTCATTGGCATGGAACATGTATAACGTCTAGGGAATGTCCACTAATCTAACGATGAGATCTCTATGTTTTCGAAATAAACCTCAATGAGGAGATTCTTTGGAAAATGCCAAGATGGGATTATAACAATACAACGATTCCTTCTATTGAGAAAGAATCACATCAACTATGCCTTCTGCCTCATGCATATATCAACATTTCGAGGCATATCGTTATTTTTTTTCTATCTGTTTTATTCTTTTTTTCAGTAAACACTTTGCACATGATGACAAATACTAGAGGCTTTTTTTCAGGCAGGTGCAAAACTCTGAGCGCTATTTCTTATTCAAAAATATCAGAAGAAATCGGACAGCAATGAAATTTTTATGTGTTTTTGAAATTACCTATTTTGTCCTTTGTAGTTTATTTTCATTTCCTTGTAGAACTGCATCATCTCTATGCTGTTTCGTGCCGTCAGAACCATATTTCACACTCAGCAACTGCCCCAAAAGGTACCTAATGTTTCGTCGTTTCAGGTTACAACCGGACAAGGTGGTCGGTGCACGAGTAGTCGTTCTATTTGTCGGTACGGAATATGTGCCCGAACTAATGCTGCAAACTTCAGAACGGATGAATTTGAATGAAGGTCAAAAGAAAAAGAAAATTATATGGTATCACTGCGTTTTTATTCACTTCCACAACATTGTTTGCTATTCTATTCCACTTCATGGATAACGTAGGAGTGAAGGGCATATTGTACATTGTTTCCTATAGCTAGTAGAGTATGCCTCCTTGTTCACTTCCGGGAAGGGAATGAGGAGGAAAGTTAAGGTGTTACGTATTTTATGCAGGTCAGACTAAGTCGCAAAAGAGGACGTTATGCCGATCCTTTCCACATCTTCTCCAACAGCACATCTTTGTAAGGATCAGCTCTCCTTTGCTGGTCTAGTAGTCCAGGCCTCCTTGAGAACCTACACCCATTGTCGAGCTGCGGACGAGTAAATTGCGAGAGAAAGCAGGTATGAGGGGCGAACAATTTATCACACTTATACAGTAAGGTGACAAACAAGAAGGGATCCTAGGGTAGCTTGAATCGCCGACATGATCCTGCAGTCGAACTTTCCAAGGGCCACACGTAGGCCCACTCGGCTTTAAAACCAGTCTAGAAGCTTTTAAACGTGACCACATCAACCTCTTTCTTGCCGTCTTGATTCTGCCTCAGGCTATCCTCACGACCAATGCTCGGTAGTCGTTTGATCTGCGTGTATGCTGTTGACCTTCTTCGACTATCTTGTGCGGCGCAGTAATCCCGCTTGATCTATAGTTGACTGGTCTACTTTACATCTTCAGAAAGGCATAACCTGCGCGATCTTTATAACATACTGGAGTAATGCGAGGTGGCTTCATGCTTGTAACGTGCTACGCGATATTTTTCTTCAGTGCTTTATGGATGCGTTGCAATAGAAAGCAAATCACTTCGTTACAGGTTGGCGAGCGAAGGATGGGATCGCAATAATGATGCATATACAGTTGGTTCAAGGAAGGCAGCTGCGGAGGGTGCTATTGTGCTCATGCTTGAATCGAAACGTGTGCCTTCATTTGAAGAAGTTAATCTTCCTTTAAATGTTCTCATCTTACTTGTTAGTGCTTGGAAACCTTATTCGATCACTCGATAGATATCTGAACTTTCCTATTTTTTGGGCTCAACACCTATTTTTCCGTCTTTTTAGCGTCCCAATCTCGGTTTTGTGGTTTCCCGGTGTGTGCATATATTGAAATTCCACCAGAATCCCGGTTTCTTTCTGCATCCCTAGCCGTGCTCTTGAAAAGCCTCTTCAACTGCGCTTCTAATATCGCTGGTGGCTTGCTGGAATACCGGAAAAGAATGTGATTCCACATCTTCCTTCTTCGCCAACGTTTTTTTGCAATATTTTCAAATTTAACCAGTCTTTAAGTAATCACAAGAAACAACCCAACGTTTGTCTTCCTATCACAATTAGAAATCTCTTTCGGAACTATTCTCTTACGTTGGTAATGGATTAGCTGGATATTTTGGATATCAATATATTGTTTGTATTATCGGCCTGATTTTAGAGTATGTGCTTCTCATATTTCACAGAAATAGGTTCTTATAAATCAGTGCTCATTCGAATTCACTTCAAGTCAGAAAAGTTGCTCATCATCCGAGAAAGCGGAGTTTTTTCAATTCTGTTTTCACGGGTGGCGGCAAGTGCTGCAGTCGTGTTTGCCGTCTTTCTCACAACTCAGTTTCACTGAATTACTCACAACGAAAGAAGCAGTGATGGTATTCTGATCTGAGCAAATGATGTATAATTTGAAAAAGCGTTGTTGCTAAATATTTAAATATTTCATTTTCGCTGCGAACTCGTATACTTCCGTTGATTTGCATTTTGTTTTCGAAACTCGTTTTTCTTTCGAAAATTTTTTGCATTCCAAAAACTTTGAAAAAACTTTGTAGCCCTTTATTCTGTGCTTTTGAGTGACCCCTTTGCTGAGCAATTTTTATGCGATGCTTTCAGTGAGAACAGAAATTCGTTAAATCATTGTGCAATGGCCACGAAAATTCAATTTATTCTGTCGGCATGCAACACTTTGTGCATTGATCATTGAAAGTGAATGACGTCATTGAAATTTCACGCTACGATACGCTTTCCTGATTTGTTCCGCAATGTTCAGCTGCATTTAGGTAACGTTAGTGAAGCATAGAGAGGATGAAAAAGAATCAAGGGATTCAACTTCAGCCTGCGAAAAAAGATGCTCGAAAGCGCGTCACAAATTTTGAAGCTTTCCGATGCACTATTGATACACCTTTAGGACTTGTTCAGCAGTTTATTCAAGAAATGCATCGTATCGAATATCACCTTGAAGTAATAAGCATTTTTTAATTCCATTAATAGTGCTTTGAATTTCTGACGTCATTTCTTGAGTAATTTCTTTCCGTAGTGTAACAGCGAATTGAACACATTAATTTTGTTTTTCGCCTATGAAAATTGTAATTGTTTCGAGATTGAAAGAGATTCAGAATCCATCTTTCGATGTTGTCAGAATTTTGCATTGGTGAATGCAACCTTTCTTAGCATAAAAATCCTTATAACTTTCATTGATCCGCGTTCTCCTTGCTAAAAACGGGGAAGATATGTAAATTTGGAATTCTTTTTGGAACAGGAAAATTTTATGGCTGAGTTTTTAAAATTCTTTCTATTTCTTTGATTTTATCAAATTCTCACCAGTGATATCATCCAGTGTCATCAAAAATTCATGCTTTGTTCCGTATATTTTGTTCTACAAATTTTATTTGTTCTGCAAATTTTTATCAACTTTTTGCAAGAAAAACGCAGCGTTGTAACTAAATGCCTTCCATACGTAAATGTGTGCAAATTCTTCTGTCGCTCTGCCTGCTCTTACTATGAGACAAATGTTTGTCCACGTGCTCTCGTGTCCGTGTGCATGCCCGTTCGTCTGCTTGTTGGTTGCTTTGGTTATTTGTTGGCCTACTTGTTGAAGAGTTTCAGCGTGCAAAATATTTGCTCTACGAGAGCAAAATTTGACAGATGGTGATCGTTGTCTACAAAAATTTGAATTCGTTTCAGACGACTACGCTCTATTAGAGCTATCGGTCTTACGGGTGCCTTAAAATGAATACGCAAAGTCGCTGCACAAATGGTTTAAGTGCGGAGGGGTGTTTTAGTTCAGAGTTTGCACGATTTTATTGGGTAATAGAAGCAAGTAAATGAAGTGAGCATTGAACGTTTTCAATGATTCATCTTGGCTTGATTGATTGAAATATTGAAAGTGCATAGGGCATTAAACATCCTAAATACGACTTCCAACGCAATATGAGCGGTTATTTTTTGATGAGAAAAAAGTACCTCGTGAAATATAAAATATTTAAAAGAGTGTTTTTAGTATTTTCTCTCACTGAACCCGGGAAATGATAAATTCGAACGTAACAAATGGCTTCGTGAACTTTGGAAGCATAAGTTCAATTGCGAATTTGGATTACCGCATGGAAGCACACTGAATAGGTGAGTGGTGCTTTCGTTTCGTTTTGCATCGCTAATTGCATAGCTCGTTGATTTTTATTTTCATTTTCGAGGTTTTTGCACGGCTTTAGCTTTCAACATAAAGATCTCTCTAATAATCTGGATTCATTTAAAGTTATTTCCCAATGAGAATTCACTTTTGTTCCTCAGGCATTAAAGCTCCCTCAACGGAAACGATGGTGCAACATTTTTACTGGCCATATTGTGCTGATGATGGCTATTTTTAGCAGTTCTTGATGTATTAATGTTCAGCACATTACTTTTAATTCACTGTTGTGAATTTTCATTAGCAAAATGCACTGTGACGAAGTCGCATCTGCACGAATACATCTGCGTGCTGCTGCCTATTTGCTTGGTAACGTCGAATCTTGAAGCAGTGAAGTTATAATGAAAGAATTTGTGGGTATGACTTACACTCCTGCAACAACTCACAGCTATGGACTATGACAAAAGCGAAGACAGAATACTCAGTAGTTTAAATTTCCTTCAGATGCGAAAATCAGAGGCAGACCCGTGAGAACTTCAACCCGGATGACAAAGTTCAGTTCGTGATCGAAGCAGTTTTCGCAATTGCACATGGTTTACGGGTATAGTAATTCTTGTTGTTTTCTTCCAAGTGGGCAGTATTTTTCTCCCACATAATTTCTGAGTAAATGAGTCTGTTTCCCAATGTTTTTAGCATAATAAAGTTCCCTCGTTAAAATTCATGAAATTTTGCCACTTTTCGTGAAACAGATGCACATTTAACTGTTCGACTTCTCTAATTCCAGTTACTCCTACCTGAGCAAGGTTTCAACTCTCCAGCAGAATTATGAATTCATTATTCATTCAAACGTCCTAGGAAAGCGTTGCACCTTACTTTGATGCAGTCCCATCCATCGCCTTTATAAGGGAAAAATGAGGGGCAATAAACAGGCGTTCAATGGCCCTTTATATGGATTTCCAAGAGATGATTTATTTTGAGGCGATGAAACAAGCGGTTTGTCCGAACGATACAATCGAAACATCATGGATATCGCGATATTCAAAAATGCCTCACATTTGCTCAGCGATGAATTTGATCGACGGTGAAGAGTTCTATAATAAATACCTACTTCATGTGAAATTTGAAGGTAATTACAATATTTCACAAATGATGTTCACTATTTGTGATGATTACTGAAGAAGATTCTGCATCGACTTTATTTTGTATTATCAAAATGTTTTTGCAGATTTGGTGGGGAAAAAGTTTCGATTCAGTCCTGAAGGAGATGGTTGTCAATATTGGATTTTTAAAGGTGGTCATTGCTAAGATATTTTTGATGATTTTTTAATCTATTCCAGCTTCGAAATAGATCGACATCGTAGCGATTATGTGGAAGTTGGACGATGGTCCGAAGATCAGGTGGGATTTCGATGATTGCAGAAGGTGATCATATTTCCGTCCTCATTTCGCTATTTGTCGCCTTCTAATGAAATTTGTACCACTCCCGTCCGTTTTATTCTATTGCCTACTAATAATTGATAATATAATTGGTTAAAGTAGTGAAAACCAATGCCGAATGAATAGTCTGATGATATTTTCAATAATTGATTCTATTCGGTGTCCTTTATCTAACAGTTATTCCATTTGCTCATCATAAGCGTGCAAAATTTTTATGAGAAAACTTTGATTGCGCTCAGGATGGGAATACCGATAAAGCGTTTAAGGAGAAAGGATACGGGGTAAAGGCGAGCGGAAAGGGAAGATTGAAAGAAAGTTATGAATAGGACGCTGAGTAGGTTGCTGCCGGTGTGCGGCATTTGCCGTCACAAATCTCAATCACGAGGCACCGCTTACATTCAAAAAGTGACGAAATTCTCTCCATTTCTATCTCGACCGTTCTCGAAGCATATCACGAGAACGTTGGAGAGTTGAACTTCTTTCTAAGTAATCGTTGCTTAAAAGATATACAGTCATCTATATATGATTTAATGACGTGGTGTGTTGAACAGGAGAGGGAGGCGTTAGTGGCGGTGGGTTGTTTTCAGCTGGAACTGAACGACAAGAAGATGTTGTGGCGAGACGCCGATGTGCCTATTTCACAGTGTAGTATGCCTTGTCCTCTCGGATATCGCAAGCAACTCATTAAAGTAGTACGTTGAATTTTATAATATATTTACCGATCGAAGCTTATTTCAATGGATAACAGGCAGGCGTCATTTTAAAATTTTCAGCTTTAAAGTTTCATTTTTATCAGTTTTGTGAAGCCTTTCTATACTATTGTAAAAACATACTTCAAATAATTCTTACAAGAACTTAAAATATTCCATAATAAAGCGTTTGCTATTATATATTGAACATTACCACTGAATGAAATTTCGTGGTGAGACATGCATATCAAAATTTTTTATCATATTGTACTATTGTAAGTTGTTTTACTGTACCGAAGATGCCGAATTTCTTACTGATGGCATCCTGTAGTTTTCGACGGGCCGTCAACTAGTTAAGCTCTGAACAATCGAGCACCGCTCTGAAATATTTTTCAATAAAAATAAACGAATTGGGATAGGGCAGTCGCTTTTTATTGAGCAGGGTTAAAAATTCGAAAATTTCTTCGGTTTTTGCTAATGTTTAGAACTGGATTTGTTAGCACCTAAGGCGAGTTGAGTAAAACAATACACTTGGAGGAGGGAAACTTTTCCATTCAATGTTGAAAACATTGAATGGATACCATTGATACCATTGAAGGCAGTTTCTCAATTATATCAGCTTTCATATCCTTCCATACCAATGATAAATATCGAAAATAAGGATAGCAATTGAAAAGCCGATGGATTAATGTGCATTGCTGTACTTTCCTTATTCTAAATAAAATACCTTTTGATATTTGTATTCAAGTAACTGTTTCTACCTCTTTGTGAAGAACATTTTCTGAAATTTCTTATTTTGAAAAAATTTTTGGGACTTTATCATCGGTAAGGAACTCGTTTTTTTGATGAAAGGAAGAATCTGAGATGAGATCGCTGAAGTCACGAACTTTTCAGGATGAAATTTGCTGTTGGGCTTGTGGTAAATGCGAGGATTACGAGTACCTGATCAACGAAACGACCTGTGTGGATTGTGGTGAGGGAAGGTGGCCAACGCCCGATCGCGCGGACTGTTTTGATCTCGCTCACAAGCATCTCAAACATATGAGGTGGTCCTCATGGTCGGTTGCTTGCATTTTCTTATTGAGAATAAATCCAATTTTTTGGCTTTCTCGATTTTCGCGATTTTCGGTACTGAGGTTTCCTGAACAGCTTTTGCCTAACCGTTTGCTTCGTTCCGATTTATCCCTGTTTTCTGTCGATCAAATTTACTAGATCATTTCTCCCAACTTTATACCATTGAAGGCAGTTTCTCAATTATATCAGCTTTCATATCCTTCCATACCAATGATAAATATCGAAAATAAGGATAGCAATTGAAAAGCCGATGGATTAATGTGCATTGCTGTACTTTCCTTATTCTAAATAAAATACCTTTTGATATTTGTATTCAAGTAACTGTTTCTACCTCTTTGTGAAGAACATTTTCTGAAATTTCTTATTTTGAAAAAATTTTTGGGACTTTATCATCGGTAAGGAACTCGTTTTTTTGATGAAAGGAAGAATCTGAGATGAGATCGCTGAAGTCACGAACTTTTCAGGATGAAATTTGCTGTTGGGCTTGTGGTAAATGCGAGGATTACGAGTACCTGATCAACGAAACGACCTGTGTGGATTGTGGTGAGGGAAGGTGGCCAACGCCCGATCGCGCGGACTGTTTTGATCTCGCTCACAAGCATCTCAAACATATGAGGTGGTCCTCATGGTCGGTTGCTTGCATTTTCTTATTGAGAATAAATCCAATTTTTTGGCTTTCTCGATTTTCGCGATTTTCGGTACTGAGGTTTCCTGAACAGCTTTTGCCTAACCGTTTGCTTCGTTCCGATTTATCCCTGTTTTCTGTCGATCAAATTTACTAGATCATTTCTCCCAACTTTACCTGCGAATGCAGTATTTTAGCAGCGTTCAGTAATATAATCACTGAGTCGTTTCCATACCCATCTTTAATAAAGAGGATTCCTCACCGCATTGTATTCTTGTCTTCGTTCATCTAATTTCCTCGTCTTCACCTCAGTTAATTGAGCACCATGTCAATACAAATACTTTACCTGAAAAAATAGAGTATTTTATGACAAATCTGTAAATATTCGATTCTTTTAAAACGTCGATCTAATCAGAGGCCCGCATTCAAAGGTTCAACACCAACTCGTCGATATAGAATTGCACACACAACTGCAGGACTTCGTAAAACACTTGCACTTAAATTGATTGCAAATCACAGATTCTGTCAAAGAAATGATATCATTAAGACACCGTATCATATCTGTCGCATGAATGCGATTCTGTCGAAGCTGGCTGTGAACGAGCGCAGCTGGTTGTAAACGGGCAAGGTGCAACGCGTTTAATTCAAGCCTAGTGACTCAGTCGAAGAAAAATGCTCATAGACCACCCATCTAGTCGAACATGAATGATTTTGCGCCGCCTATGCACGGTTAATTAAGTATTTTGCAGGTATTCTATAATCCCGGCTATCTTCGCTGTGATAGGCATATGCTCAACAATAGCAGTTATTCTTGTGTATATAATGTAAGTTAAAAGCATATTGATAAAAGCAATGATTTGATATAATTTCAAAGGGAACGAGCTAAGAGAAGGTTGAGGAGTTAAGACAATTTTTTTGGATTCCGTAGAACTAAGGAGCCATTTTGGAGAAGTTTCAGCGGACAGTGGTTCCTACAAATGTCAAAACCAAAAGAAAAGCATATCATTATAGCACATCTAATTGTTTTATTAGGCCTATTTTATGAAGCGGGTTCAACCAATTATTAGAGATGTTGTTGTTTTATGCTATCTACAATTAGCTGGATAGGAAGAAAACGAGAGTGAGAACAAAGGTCGATAATTTTTTGTCGCTATTCTTTCTTTTGAGTCGTAATTGACTGTCCAAATTACAAAGTTTCAGATACAACGAAACACCGGTTGTGAAAGCTTCGGGAAGAGAGCTAAGCTATATTCTTTTGGTGTCGATGTTAATGTGTTATGTGATGACTTTTATCCTCATATCAAGGCCAACTGCTGTCGTTTGTGCCATTAAAAGAACCGGTAAGAAACGAATATTGATATTTTATAATGGAATTCTACGTTGTTTCCTTTGAAAGCTAAAATTTGAGTAATGATAACACCAATCATTAATATCAGCACTTGAGGGGTCACCAAGGTTATTGAGGAGCCAGTAACAGCTTTGAGGAGTCATTAACAGCACTAGGTGATACGTCTCATCCAGCTCGCACTATTCTACCTGAAAATTTCTCTCAACATACTGATCGCAGTTCTTTCAAATTACTCTCCACAAATATTCACAAGTATGCACGAAGAATATAATTTCGTGGATATTTAACGCCATTATTTTTTTTTTTGTTTGACCAAAACTTTTGTTCAGTATTTTACCATGGTTAACCATTCCTTGTAGCGACTTCAACTAAGAAATTAGCCTTTCGCTGGCGTTAAATACACCAAAAAGCGTTAATTTTTTTTTTTGTTTGACCAAAACTTTTGTTCAGTATTTTACCATGGTTAACCATTCCTTGTAGCGACTTCAACTAAGAAATTAGCCTTTCGCTGGCGTTAAATACACCAAAAAGCGTTAAGCAGAAAATATTCTCTAATATGGTATAATGATTTGGACTCTTGCACTAATATATTCTATACCTGAGAGAATACGATAAGGTTTCAACAGATCATCGTACACGGATTATGCGCTTATAAATAAACTTCATGGTTAGTTTTTTTTTAGTAAGAAGATTCTAAGGAAGTACTTTGCAATTTTTATCGCTTCTTCCGGATAATGCATATAACTCAAGCAATCTCCATTTAATGCGTTGGAAATAACGTATTCTGTTGTTTGTCAGCTCGAAATGATTGACTGAGATCATTGTGAAAATGTAGTCGAATGATCGTGAATAAAACTTTCAAAGCTGATGGTTCACGTTGGATTGATATAAAATTGATATAAAACAACCTGAAAGCTCACGCCAAGTGGCCACCTATGATTCACGTTATACTCACTAGGTGATTCCGCAGTTGTGACACTGGGTGATTCCAACATTAGGTGATTTTGCGACACCAGTTGATCCCGCAGTTGAAATAGCTGGACAGACTTGCGGACAGACACTCATACATACAAGCTTGCGCACAGGTACAACGCTGCTGTAATGCTCTTTGTAGATGAAAATTCGTAAGAGCACATAAAAACGAATCTTTTTAGAGTTATAAAACAGTTTAAGCGATCGGATCCGTTGAAATGTGCTATTGCATCTTTTACTTATGCACTTTTTGAAAAGGTTCGTTTCAGAAGCACTTTGTGGCAATGTCGAGCCTGTGTGTGTCTGTTCGTTTTCTCATCCAGTAGTTAAAACTCGAGAACTAATGAAGCTAGAATTGCGGAAGTTGGCAAGCGTTGTGTAGGATGATCTTCTACACTATTTTCATTTTTGAATTTGAACAATAAGGCAAATAAGCCATAGAAAAAAGTATGATGTGCAGCTTTACACTTCAAAAATAAAAGTAACCACAAATTTCTTGCACACGTTATCAAAAATGCTCAAAAAATCTACGAGCTAAATTTTGCAATAGGTGATGAACAAGAAGGTTTTTGGGGACAAACGTCTGTTTTACATCCCGCTTATATGTACCATTCGTTGAAGGTATCGGTTTTGCGTTCTCATGTCTGTATGCGGCAATGCTCGTGAAAACAAATCGAATTGCACGAATATTCTCACAGGCAACTCGTTCTGCGCAAAGACCCAGCTGCATATCTCCAATCTCGCAGGTCTTTTTAACTGCGCTCCTCGCCGGTGTTCAGCTTTTCGGTTCGCTTATTTGGCTACTCATCGTTCCGCCAGGTATAGAAAATTCGAAGCACTCTTTATACTGATTGAAGACGATGGTAGTTGTTGAAACAGCTGCTTAAAAAGAAACTTTATTTTTCCATGTTGAAGAGCATAATTTCAATGCAGGTTATTCATATAAATACCCTGAAATCAAAGGTGGTTTGTTTTCAAATTCGACATTCTAGTATGCCATTTTCAGTGATTATCACTGACCTAACCTGCAGTCGAATACTGGAATAATAACTAGTGCTCTTTACTACTTTTATATTTCGACAGTTAGCAACGCTACTCTTACCTCCACCACCTACAATGTTGAAACGCCTCGTGGTGGAGTTGTCTACCACCTCATCCACCAGGGTGCAGTCTCTTATGATCTGAACTTCATTCATCAAACGTTGCCGACCCTTCACCCAATCGATTTCATCCAGTCATGCAGGGGTGTCATATCTCCCGAAGCTTGCAAGGAAAAAAACAGCCGGAGCTTGCAAGAAAAAAAAACAACTGCCTTGAGGGATATGGAATGGAATGAGAAACTATACCTTTTTCAAGCTTTTCTTTCTTCCCAGGACCACAAAATTCATAAATTCAAGGCCGAGCAGTCAAAAGTAATAGTCAAATCAGCCGATTAAAGCTCATTTATATGCGCATAGCTATATTCGCGTTAACTGCAACAGCTTTATTTCACCAAATATTCTGAGCTTCTCTTTTGCATTTTGCAAAGACAGCAATGTTGTTGTTGTTGTTGTTGTTGTTGTTAACATGGCGTGTCAACACTTATAGAAAGGAATCAAAGTTATTCCATATTTTTGATTCGCCCTTGAAGAGGTTGTCAATGTCAAACCCAAAAGCGTCATTTTCAGGCACAAGACATGACTATCCGAGTCGTGACCAAGTGGTGCTAACCTGTAATGTGCCCGATCATCATTTTCTTTATTCACTTGCATACGATGCAGCGTTGATCGTATTTTGCACGGTGTACGCAGTGAAAACGCGTAAAGTGCCAGAGAATTTCAACGAAACAAAATTCATCGGTTTTAGTATGTATACAACATGCGTTGTCTGGCTATCATGGATATTTTTCTTTTTCGGCACCGGAAGTGATTTTCAGGTTTGTTGTTCGATTTGTGCACTTAGCTTCAAATAGCCGAATTTTTCTTCTTCTCACTTTCCTATATGAAGGAGGAAGCAAAAACAATTTATGATCGAAATTCATTTTTATTCAAAAGATGTATTTATGAAAAATCAAGAGATAATTTTTGAAGCAATCTGATAAACATTATTCAGCACTTTCTTTTCCACTACAGTGCAATAAGCTTTTGAGCTCATCGTATTGAGACATTTATCAGTTAGAAATATTGTTGTCGAGAATCTTCTACAATGGCTTAGTCCGTCACATTAAGGTGAAAACTTGGCCTTCAGATGAAAATTCTTGCTCATTTCCGTCCCTACAATGTTAATTCAAATCACCTATAGACGGAACCGAAGAAGCACATATTATGTCATCCTTTCTGGTATGCCTTTCCATTTGGTTCTTTTAACCACACCAACAATTTCAGCAAATTTCCAAAAATTTTCAAGCCTTGTATCGCTCGGCAGACTCAGGACGATCCTGAAATGACCCTGCTCCAAAGTTTTCTCCATCCAGTTCTTATCGATTGCCCATGACAGTGTTTGTGACAGTGTTCGTGACAACCCATGACATGACAGTGTTTGCGTGGACGTGAAGTGTTTGTACCAAAGGCATGCCCATGGCAGTGTGATCCGTCTTAATTGGCAGCTCGACTTTGCAAGAACCTGAGAATGCACAGCCAATAATTTTTGTATTTAATCAGTCGCTAGAGAGGTCATAGGTTAGTCCATTAGATTTGCTCGTTTAGTACTTGATGTCGTCATTTTCAGGCACAAGACATGACTATCCGAGTCGTGACCAAGTGGTGCTAACCTGTAATGTGCCCGATCATCATTTTCTTTATTCACTTGCATACGATGCAGCGTTGATCGTATTTTGCACGGTGTACGCAGTGAAAACGCGTAAAGTGCCAGAGAATTTCAACGAAACAAAATTCATCGGTTTTAGTATGTATACAACATGCGTTGTCTGGCTATCATGGATATTTTTCTTTTTCGGCACCGGAAGTGATTTTCAGGTTTGTTGTTCGATTTGTGCACTTAGCTTCAAATAGCCGAATTTTTCTTCTTCTCACTTTCCTATATGAAGGAGGAAGCAAAAACAATTTATGATCGAAATTCATTTTTATTCAAAAGATGTATTTATGAAAAATCAAGAGATAATTTTTGAAGCAATCTGATAAACATTATTCAGCACTTTCTTTTCCACTACAGTGCAATAAGCTTTTGAGCTCATCGTATTGAGACATTTATCAGTTAGAAATATTGTTGTCGAGAATCTTCTACAATGGCTTAGTCCGTCACATTAAGGTGAAAACTTGGCCTTCAGATGAAAATTCTTGCTCATTTCCGTCCCTACAATGTTAATTCAAATCACCTATAGACGGAACCGAAGAAGCACATATTATGTCATCCTTTCTGGTATGCCTTTCCATTTGGTTCTTTTAACCACACCAACAATTTCAGCAAATTTCCAAAAATTTTCAAGCCTTGTATCGCTCGGCAGACTCAGGACGATCCTGAAATGACCCTGCTCCAAAGTTTTCTCCATCCAGTTCTTATCGATTGCCCATGACAGTGTTTGTGACAGTGTTCGTGACAACCCATGACATGACAGTGTTTGCGTGGACGTGAAGTGTTTGTACCAAAGGCATGCCCATGGCAGTGTGATCCGTCTTAATTGGCAGCTCGACTTTGCAAGAACCTGAGAATGCACAGCCAATAATTTTTGTATTTAATCAGTCGCTAGAGAGGTCATAGGTTAGTCCATTAGATTTGCTCGTTTAGTACTTGATGAACGTGTCGAACTATCGCAGTGGATTTCAGATACAAACAGCATCGCTATGCGTGTCCATATCGATGTCGGCAAATGTAGCACTTGTATGTATCTTCTCGCCTAAACTGTGGATTATTTTGTTCGAGAAGCACAAAAACGTGAGGAAACAGGACGGCGAACAGATGCTATCGCGGAGGTATGTGCGCAGAATATGTTGATCTTTCTGTGCCACTTCACACATAGCCAGATGGAATTGGAGGGGAAGAGAGAGAGCGGGAAAGGAATATACTTCTTGCTTTGAGAGTCCCGCAGCTCGTTCGTTTTTTTAAGACCGTGGGTGTATAATTCTCCTCAAGTATTATTACAAAGCTTTTTATTGCTCTTAAAAAGATTTTCTCTTACAATAAATACCTTTCACGCTTCGGCGAGCAAATTAAAATCCTCAGGAAGTGGGTAATATTGAATAAGTTCCGAGGCTCAAACTCATTTTCTTCTACTACCTAAAGGATATCATCCACGATTGCTGCCACTTGCATCCCCTTTTCAAATCAGCGCGACATGCTGTAATTTAGGTTGTCAGTTGGTTGAAAAGTAGTCATGTGAGGAACTGCCTGTTAGCCTAAAAGAGACCAAGCTGTCGATTCTTTTCTGAAATATGGTGATATTTAGCAGACTGACCGTAATCTTACTGTAAATGTAGGTCGTATTTCAGGAGCTTCTTGCATCGCAGGTAAAGTCAGCATGTGATTCAATCTTTCATTGTCTTTGTTTCAGCTGTGAATTCGATTCTGCACATTTATTATTGTTTCCGAGAACGTTAACACCTTCATGTAGACGCAGTCGAATGCCACTAGAATTGTTTCCTCGAAATGCTTCGCTTCTGCTACTTAATGCTTCTATCTTTCTTTTAGCTCTTGTTTTCGATTGCCATTGATGAATCTATAATTGATTTGCTTAAACCTTATTATTTCAAGACCTCAATATAGAGCGGTTATAATCAGGGGACCTCAAAATATGGAAAAAATTTCACCTCTCCATGAAGCTAAATTAGAAGATGGCTGCTTGATGTGTTTATCTATGACGCTAAATAGCTACATCTCTTGTGGCTTAACCTGTTGGAAAACAAAGACTACTTAGAGAATAATTTTTCCATTTGCAACGCTTAATTATTTTCAAGTCATGAAACCTTTAGAGCACGCTTTTATATTGGAAACTTGATAAATAGAGTTCCGGTCTCGAAAAAAAAAAAGAAAAAAAAGAATTATAAAAATTTCCGTTTTAGGTCAGCGGTCAGTACACACGACGAAAATACGGCAACACAACATACGGCATTACTTGCCGATCAACGACGACGTGGATCGACGCGTAGTTCTCATCAGAGCATTTCATCGTCTGCTCACGATACATTCTAAAAATAAAAAAATTGTTGGAATAACTGTTACACTTTTGATCAGTGAATATGTTTTAAATAACTAAGCACTTTCAATACATCTGTTTAGGGCACAAATTTTTAAGTGTAATATACTCATGAAACCGAAAAAATATATATGAACAGCATGACTTTACGATAGTCTTTAGTATCGCATGAAATGACAGTGTGATATCCTTAAAGATGGAGAGTAAAGGTATAAGGAAACATATAGAAAACGGCTTTATATAGGATCATTCTTGTGGGTTAAGAAATTCCTCCAAGAAATACGTTTCCAAGAACGCTGGCGAATAGTTTGCTTTCAGCATTATTATAAAGCGAACCACAAAACTATTATGTATCGTCTCAGTCGAGTAAAACAGCTTCAACTTGAGCAAGCATTTATAGAGGGATGCGAAACTCTTCTCCTCCTTCCCACTCTCTCATCCCCTCCCGTCATCAGAAACCTCTTTCTTGTCCCTACTCTTCACACTATATAAATTGACAGTTGGATGATGCTTCAAATAAAAAAAGGGCAAAAAAAATGAAAATTCAAGAATCTTCAATCGTCGAAAGATCTCAGTAGATTTGATTTTGATAGTTTGTTGCTCGGAAGCCAGGGGAATGCGCAGTTAGCACCGAAAGGCCCTCTTCGCCATTCCATTCTCTACCTTATAGCTTGCATCGCAGATTGGATGCTCATTCTGTTGGGCACCCGTTTTCAATAACACATTATTCATCGAGTATTGACCATCAGAAGTGCATGGCACCATGATTTTTTGACGCTGTTGTTTTTGAAATGCGGAAGTGTTTTTTTTTTGGGCAGAATGATAGGAGCTATTTGCATATTCAATGAACAAGAGGAAGCAGTCCTATATCTTACCCAATGCCAGCACTTGATAGTAAACACAAGAAGGTTGCAAGGTTAGTTTTCAGTAAGCTGAATCATGAACAACATATAAACTTCTAATTTAGAACTGATTTGCATGTTACTGGAAACTCAACCATCGATGTTTTTGATCTCATTCGCTTTGAAAATAATTTCCTCTTGCTAAGGGGCTATCTGCAATTACATTCTATGAAGACAGAAGAATTAATGAAATTCCGCAATTTTCAAATATATGAAATGCCAAATATTACACAATGGTGGCCAATTTAGAAGAGGTGCATAATAAACGATTGCCTCATTTAAGTGAAGAAACGTGAAAATGCGAAGAGGACTTGGCGTTTTCATTCGATGATGGACAGAAACCCTGTGTGAACGTAGAAAGTTGCATGTGCCTATGCTGAATAAAGCTTTAAAAAATTTGTTGTAATGCAGAATAGACGCAGATTTAGGTAAAATTAGCGCCACTCGTTCGTGATTCGTCTGCTTCTTCGTAATATAAATTTATTTTCATTGTACCTCTGCTATCGTTCGTTATCATTGAAATTCTCACTTAAAATTGTATTGATGTGCTTTCTCATGATTTTGCTTATGGGATTGTATATTGCATTCTTAGAAAAAAAAAAGGAGAAAAAAAATGAAATAGTTCAATTATTGTCAATGTCATCTTCACTATGCCTTCTGAATATCTTCAGCGCTTACAATGTGAACGCAAATAATCGTCATTTATAGAGAAGGCATATTATCCAGAATTTATTCTTATTGCTTATATGAACACTTATTCATTAAAATCCATCCGCAAGAAACCGTCGCATGTTTGCTTAAACTAACCCAGTTTAAAATTCATCAAATCGAAGATTCTGGTGATTTTTACATTCGTGTTTTACTAGAGCCCGAATTACAGGTGCAGTGAAAAAGAAACGAATAAAGATGGGGGAGGGGGTGGGCCTGATTTTGGAAATGGTCGCACATGTGGTCTGAGTAATATGAGCGACAATCTTATAAATTTTATCCATCTTGCTGCGATGGATTCTAGGTTGAAATATGCAAATGACCACTGACACACGAAATGAACGGAGAGGTCAGCCACAACACATACTTCCTTGCGAGAGCACGAAAGCTCTAAAAATTTGGAATTTTCTTCTTTCGACGTGGAGGTTATTTAGCTCAGCAGGATTTGTAACATGTGAGAAACACTCACTGATAAGCAACAGATGCGCTTGATCTGAAGTCTTGGAGACAGTGTTGTGCATATTGCAGACAGTTACGTGATAAAGACAGTGTTGGAGACAGTCATGTGATAAAAGCTATGACCTATTTCAAGTCACATGTGGTGTAGATCGTCTACTGAAAGATTGCTCGAGTTAAGCAAATGCCGCAAAAAGAGTTGCTTCTCCGACGAAAATGCCAAATTTGTTCATTTAGCGCAACATTGTTCTAATTTAATTGATCTCTTCGAAATAATCTCTTCGGTATTGAATGGTGCAGCTGGCTGTCTTTGTTACGGCAATAGTTACTCATCAACAACACTACTACATTGCGTAGTGTATAGAATATGCGTTTTCACGGCTTGTTTGTTCGTTGGGCTGGAGTCTAATTCAACGGCTATTTTGACTCCTTTCTTAGATTTTATTCGATGTGATAGAGTGGTTTCGTTTACATAGGTGGAGTGCATTTGTTTTAGCTATAAGGAATTAAAAGTTCCATTCAGTCTTAGCGTATGCAATATACTTTGCCAGATTTTACGGAACAGAATGTAATCTAGTTTCACGGAACAATATGGCAACTTTTCTTTTGCAAAAGTGTCCCACAATTTTGATAGCGCTTCTTTTCTCGAATTTCAGTCGTGAAATGCTCTAGAACTTTGCGTTTAAGTTTTTTTTAAATCTTATGATGGAAACAATTCGCAAATTCAAGGGCCTAAATTCTTTGAAAGCATAAAAGTAACGATTTCATTAGTAATGAAATTTTCCACTCAATATTATTGCGAAATGCCACAGAGCTTTGCTGTGGGGGAGTTGGAAAATTTTTGGAAGAATTTTCTCACTTTGTTGAAGATATCTCAGTGATGGATTCACTAGTGGAAATTTTTTTATTGTAACTCATCACAGTATGCTTCGAATTTTTCTGAATTGATGTAAAAGCTCTTATTCCAGCAGATACATTAGCAGCGAATTTGATCGCAGAATTCCGATCTAAAATTTTTGGCAGAGTGATTTAAGCATAAGTAGTGATACTTCTGACCGCATCGGTTTAATCTTTGAGTTGATTGCTCTTCCAATGAATTTTTTTCAGAGGTTAAAACTAAGTAAAATAGAAGAGTGAACTAAAACATAATAAAGTAAGTAAAAAACACATTAATCTAAAGGAAGAAACTGAGTAGTTATATGTGGAATGAAGCATGTGTAGTGCTAAGTTCGTACCGATATAAAAATGAGTTTTCTGAAACACGAAGCTAGCTAGATCTGTTCACCGTGGCTTTAACTTCATTTTTCACTATTCAGTCATCTCATGAACTATTCACTCATCATAGCCTCCACCAATTTCAGGATGAAATTCCGCTTAAATTAATTAAGTATTCCTCATAAATTCTTCTTTTAACGTTTTTTTTTTTTTTTTTTGCATAAATGTTTTAGATTTGAGTTCTTTGCAATAGATATGTCAATTTTATCATCTTTTATCAGTTTATTCGGTCATTGTTTCGTCATTTATTAAAACTCTGATATATTTTCTTAGTGCGCTGAATTCACACTCTATTTTAAGCATGAATTAAAAATTTTTAACGCTAATTTCTAATTAAAACTTCACCAAGTTCAGTTTGAATTTATTTCAGTTCCACTTGCACGCGGAGAATCGCACAAAAAAAGAAGATACTTCCATTGAAGAAGATACTCGGCGAATACGATGAAGACTAAAGTAATGAATTCAAGTGCTCAACTCATCAAGTCGGACGCATTTTGTGGTGATACTTTTTGGGTAAGTATCGTTTTCTCTTTATTTCTTTTTCATTTCAACTTTGGAAACATTTTTACATCATCATTTATTATAATTTGTGACAAATATTTGAATATATAAATTTTCAACATATCAAAATTTTAAAACCTCAACGTTTATGGATTTTAGCACGTGGCTTTACGCATATATAGCTCAATGAGCTGGAAGAGAATTATGGTTGGTAAGTAGGCTATGTACAAAGAGAACAATGGTACACGAGTTCTTTCAAGAGAGCAATGAGCATGTAGAATTGTTGTAGGAGCGCGGTGGTTTTTTGGGTGTGACTTTGCCAACGTTTCGCCACTGTTTTCATCAGACCATCCTGGCGTGGATACCTTGCGTCTTCTTGCTAATCGCTTCTCCAATCATCGCCTGTCAGATTCTTGCCAACAGAGCGATCGAATTACCATGGACGTCACTACTCTATGCCAAATTGGTTTGTAACTAATTGTTTTATCAATATATTAACCGTTTTTAACTGTGTACGCTGCCTAAGAGTTTAGCATAGATTCATTCATAGCGAGACATTCGATTCGTCTAACAGCTATTCCTTAGGCAATGAGTTCAGCGATTCTAAGTGAACAGGATAAAAATTCTTAACTAGGTCCCTGTCGGACTTTTTGATGTATGATGAGCATGATACATTGCAGTGTGCTTTCACATTAGAAAAAAACATAAAAAGGTGGCATCGAAATGTAGCAGCGGTGTTATACAAAGGCGTTTGATATTACTGTGAGAGTTTATTTTTAGTTTTTGTGGCTGATCGTGGGAGGGCTTACTATTCTTTCTAAAATATGCGTGGCAACAAATCCTCAATCACATCCTCCACTGCCCACTCATCATCTCTCTTCTACGCGTCCACATATGGTAAAGTATGTCGACTCCGGTCTGAGAAGTTTGGTAAAATTTTGAGAAGATTGATAAAATCTTTAGAAAGTTTGGTAAAATTTTGAGAAGATTGGTGAAATCTCCAGGAAGTTTGGTAAAATTCAACGAGAGGGTACTCTTGCGATCTATCCTTTTATAGCGTTTGAAACTGATTGCATTTGCAGAGGAATTCGTTAAATCGACATGATCAAGCAATTCACTTGCAAAAACATTGCTCAGCGTGAAATATTCTTTAAAAATTATTGGTTAATCTCAAACTAGCAGGTAGCATAAACTTCATCTATGAAAATTTTATGCCTGCATTTTGACATATTCAGTAAAGTAACCCTATACTGTCAAATAGTGAGTGGTGCTGAACGGTAACGGCTATTTTCATCGATTCATTACTGTTTTGCCGGTAACATACTACCGTATTTATATGAGATAGTGCTTTTCTTCAGAATTACTTTTGTCAGATCGTCGTCGGGGACTCGTGAGGAACAATTGACAATAGATGTTTTTTTGCTCACTAAGTGGTGTCAAATCACCGCAAAGTTTTGTCGGTGGGAGATGGGGAGGGGATGAGAGAGAGGCATGATTCTATGGCTAGAATGTTTACTCTAAGATGCCATCTTGACAGTACAATCCCCACCCTTTTTCGTTCAGTACTCATAACTTCGTTGTTACAAAAGGTGTTAAAATTATTTCCCTCTGTATCTCCAACCCATTCTCCACTCCCTGACAACGAACCACGCCCACCCAACTTTTTTTGCCTTAAAATGAGCCAGTAAAGAGAGCTGTGCGCATTTGCATATTCGCACAATTCTAAGACGATAGTTGATCAATGCGCTCTGCTCGTGCTGCCGGCTCTTTTTCTTGTAATTTTTCTATGCACACACTTGCCTGTTACAGGTTCTGACAAGCGTATTGCTGCTGGACAGCGTCGTTCTACTGCTGATATCACTATACGAAACGTTCATCTTATCAACACCTGCCGCCGTGAATTTCCTGCAACCGGCTTCTTTAGCACTTTCAATGGTAACTTTTTAAGCACATATATATTTTATTGCAAGTTCCTCTGACGGCGTTTCCTGCAAATTTATGACCTAATCTTCTTGTTTTGGTTTGTTTAGCATGCTTTTCGAGGTGCTTCTTCATAGAGAGGCGCGAAGAAATGGCATCTGTTGGATCGTACATATTGCACCAGGTGGGGACTCTAGATTCAAGGCACTTCCCTGTGGAAATCGACTACGAATTGAATTAACTACCTCCACTTCTTACTCGAAAGCTTCGTCCTCATGAAGGTGCTCTGACCCACTCTAGCAGAGAACCAACAGCGCCATGTTTTTCTTCATTCAAGAGCAGCTGTTTGTGACGATACAGCCCACATCAGAAGCCTTTGCATGATCAGTATACACAGTTGGGTCTAAACTTTCATAATTAATGCAAGCACAGAGGTGCCTGAAAAAAAAAAGAGTGGAAACATGTTGATAACCGTGGACGGACGTGAACTTTGCGAGGTTTAGAAGATCCTTTCTCATAATATAATTTAACACTGCCTCTCGAACAATTATCTCGGGAACGCAACAAACGAAACAGATTAGAATAATCGGCATATTGAAGTGGCAAGCGACTTTTGGAGTAGAGGTAGGAAGAACGTACATTCCCAAAATGGAGGAGTTACGAACAAGAGAGGCAACCTAGAAAAGTCTTCACTGATTGGTCAAGAAATTGGTTTTGTGGTTTGACTGTGAAATAACGATGAGATGCCGTCTGAAATGAGTGAGAATTAATCACTAAGCTTATGAAAAGCCTTGAGGACTGTGGCAGTAATAAGCTCACCCAAATCCATGTGGCTTATTGCTACGTACATTTCTTGCTACATTGGTTGCATCCTCTTGTCAAAGAAGCACTACGAATTGACTTTATGTCGCCTGACAAATTGGTCGAAAGTTTTATCTGCACAAGTCTTGGACATTATTAGCGAGAGCAGTGATTCTGAGGAAATTTTCCGGAAAGTGAGTTGATGTGATCAGGATTTTTGTGACCGGAAAGCCAAAGTTCAGAGCATCGATAAAGCGGCTACATGACCAACCTCACACAACTCAGAAATAACGTCGAGAAATCGCTCAGAATCATCTATGCAAGAAGCGAAATGCTCCGAAGATAGATATCGAATGCGAGGTTTCTCGCTGGAAAGATGTCTAGGTGAAACGACGCGCATCTGAAGCATTTGGGCGCAGCAGCAACCTCTACCACCTTTGCATAGTCATTTACGATTAGGCCCACTTTGCCTCATTTATCCTTTGTATTAGCTTCACTGTCACAGCAAGTTATTAAATAAAGCACATCTTCTGGGGAAGAGAAGGGAGAAGGGGGAACGCCGTGTTTGACGTGGCAGCCATGTTCCCAAAATGAGAGCGGGATCTGACTTCGCTTCAGCTTGCAAAATCTCCAAAAGCTTCAACTGGCAAACCTCCACACTCGGCTGAAAAGTGGAGTCGATATTGGAGAAGGGGGAACGCCGTGTTTGACGTGGCAGCCATGTTCCCAAAATGAGAGCGGGATCTGACTTCGCTTCAGCTTGCAAAATCTCCAAAAGCTTCAACTGGCAAACCTCCACACTCGGCTGAAAAGTGGAGTCGATATTCTTGCCATGAACGTTTTATGTTGATCAGGAACGTTTTCATTGTATAATGCGTCTACGAGAACATTTCATTGGCTAGGTGGCCCATTCGATGGAATTATGAAACTAACCTTCTCGGAACGACTCCACCGACTCTATCGTCCATCCACCTTTGCTTAGGTAGCATTGACAGCTGCTTATAAATAATGTGGTTTTTTGATTAGTTTCTTTTCCCTTACAACTGGCCGAGAAAATGCTTTGCACAGTACGAGCGAATATAAACAGAGCCCTCAAACGTTTAGGGCCCTTCAGAACATGTGTAGTTTCATGGTTGTTTCCGGGAATGTAATTTCCTTCTCTTTATGCAATTCCATACTGGAGGACCTCCAGAGGTGTGACGTCCACATCGAACTCTTCGAGAATTTCGTTGACCATTGTTTTATCGGCTATAACGCGATTCCTCGAGCCCAGAAAGTACGCCCCATAGCTGCCGATTTTCCTCCTCGTCAGCTACTAAACATTAGCAACAGATATTGCAGATTGGCCGCTTTCATTTCTTTATGAAGTTCTAACACTGGATCGAATATTTTTGTTGCATTTTAAGTGCCTTCTTCTGTGTTGCAAGCATTTGTTCAAGGTACGGTCAGACAATGGGCTGCACCAACGGTGCGACCGGCAATGTAAGGTTTTTCATAAATGTGCTCGACGGAATCTCCGTTTCTTCGATGGTCACGGCCTAATTCAAGAAACTTTCAGCCCAGCTGGCCGTTTTGCAGCTTTTGCAGCTTCTTCTTTAATTTTCCCAGTTGTCTATTTTGGCTCAACATTGTTAATGTATGGCTGTACACTTACGTTAGGTTTGTACTCTGTACCAGTCAAACGTGCATAGCATCGACATTATGTCCGATAAGGCCGGCACTCCTAGCCGCACTACCAGCTTTCCCGTTTCGGTAAATTTGGAAGCTTTTTCTGAATGCATAATAGCGAAAAGATTGCTTCAGGTGTTAATGTTGATGTGGATATTGGCATGCCGCAAATTCGGAAAAAATACTTCTGGAGGATTGTTTCTCACGTGGTTGTTGTTCGCTGTCTGTGGCCTTCCCGAATTAAACTGGTGGATTCTTGTATTGCTCGACTCGTCCTATTATGCAACGGTAATTTTTGCATTCCCAAATTATTCCTAGTTGACTGCAAGTTTGGTATGGTGAAACTGGTAAAGGGAAGCAATATCAACTGGAAATGGCAATGAAACGTCGTTGTGGCGATTTTTGGTTAAACCAACTCACGCAGTGAACGTTGAGTGGAGGTGATCGCAAGCACATTTAGCATACGCGCAGCTGGATGTCAAAATTACTGCATCGAGACTGTATTTTGTTTTGGATGGTACCCTTTTGCGCATCATTAACACTAAACCTGAGGAAACTAATTCCAATTAGATGGTATAGGCAATACGGATGATAACTAGTAAGGATGGCCACCGGTGGGACCACGTTGTGACTGCATTTCGGCTGTATTAGAAGTTGAAAGGTAGACGTTTTTACTGATGTGGTTTTGCTGTCGTCTTAATGGGTACTGATAGATTTTTTCAAGTCTTTTCAAGTTGTGAAGCCTGATTTTAATCGCGCTCTATGGAACATTCTATGAGGATCCCTGATTATGGCAAATATATCGTTGAAAGAGATGGAATCGGGGCTTTAAATAGTTGCAGAAAATCGAAGAATCTTTCAAAGTTTTTTCGCTCTTGTGGTTACTCTTGCGAGAAGTACAGATGAAGGATTTCTTTTTGTTGTGTTCATTGAATCAGAAGTGCCGAAGGCACCGAATTTGCTCGTTTGCAGGTGATTTTCCCTTTGTTTTCATTATTCCATCAGTATTTCGTCGCTTCAGGCTTTCGAAATTTTGTCGCGCATTACGATTCTCTTTTTTCACATCTGATAGAACTTATTGCGCGACGGATTGTATTCGTGTTGACTTGATACTTCGATGGGATACACTGTTTTGTGGATTTAGCGTTAAAGTGAATGAAACGTTTGTTTGTTATTGCGATGTGTTTTGCAGAACATGGCAGTTACGGATTTGCCTCGATGCGCATGCTTCTTCGTTTGGTACTCGTGTGTTGTTGTTGAGGTCATTTTGCTCTCGTTCTCGGACACTCCCTCCAACTGGCGTCCACTTAATAGAGAGGTCTTTTTTCTCTTCACCACTATATAAAATACCTAATTAACAGCGAATGCTGCTTACCTTGCTAAGCGTTCACACTATGTTGAGATTTGTGGCTTGTGAGAGAGTATGTGATGTTTGTGGCAAGCATGCATCATCTGCATTTGCAGTGCAGAGGATGCTCACTTATATTAAAATCCACTTTTTGGCAGTCCCGATCATGTTACACGTCACCTTCCTCTCCCTCTTCTTCTCATCTTAGCGTTGTTAACAGCCTTCCCATAAGGCCACCGTTAGGAAGTAGGAGATGAAGTTGTTGACAATCAGCGTGGTGGGATATTATACAAGGTATAGTTGTATCTGAAACTTTCCAGGATTATATTGCATGTTTTTCAAATTCAACAAACGTGACTTCATCTAATCCGTGTTCCAAGCTGACGGATTATGAGTGTCGTCACAGAATGCAGTCAGTGATCATGTTGCTAAGACAATCGTTGTATCAACAAGGAAATATGAACTTGCTTTTGGCATGATTCTAGTTTCTGGCGTCAACTTGGCGATGCACATATATAAGTCATTGAGATGTAGGATGTTCAGTTGCCTTTTTTTTCGGCGACCGATAATTCAAAGGTTTCGCTTTATAGCTGTCAGCTTTCCTTTAGTGAATACAGTTTCTCAATGAGCGTGACAACCGCAGGGAGCTTTGCGAGCGTACATGCTGAATATTTCACTTTACAGTTGTTTTTTTAAAATAAAAATTCACTGCGTTCATCTCAATGTGGATATTAGTTGCGAAATATGAGTAAGACTGTAGGAGATCGTTATGCACTCTATTTGAAATGATACAATTTGAAATAATGCGCTCTACAACATCTACTACTTGATTTTTAAATTTCTAGAAAGTTTCTCCCGAAGAGACGTCGTCGTTCTTGAGTCGACAAACGATGTGATGGTTCAACGGGATATGTTCCACTGGGATGAAAAAGCCGTTAGAAGTGAGCGATCTCTATGGCCTCAATCCAGGCGATACTTCCGCTGTGCTGATCCCAAATGGGACAGACTATGGGCGAACGCGATGAATGGTACGATATCGCTTTGATTTGCTAGTTGGATCGCCATGTTCTGAGTGTCGTTTATTTGGAAGATAGCTCTCAGTAAACAGCCATTGTTGAGGAGTGCTCTCAGTATGGTTTTCGGCTGCTTAACAAATGCTGAGTGGAAGTGGCGATCGTACAATGTCGTTTTTTGACGTATAAGATGATTCTGTCTAGTCAGTTGCCTGTGTAAAAAATCCGAGAAGGTTCTTCGTGTGGATACATGAACGTAAAGAGATTCAATCACTCTCACTAATATGTGATTGGACGCCTCACAGGAGGTTCCATGCCTTGTATCGCATTGGGCAGTTGAATACATGAGATTTTATTCCTCACCTTTGTGATGTTATGATGTTATGGTGCATTCTATCCTTGTTTAAAATCATCTTACATATCATTTGCTGCCATCTGTATCACTCAACAGCCTTTCTCTCCTTCATCCAAAACTTCAATTGGTATATAGTTTGATCAATTTTGTTTTAGGCTCTAATAGCAAGAGGCAACAAGTTTTCCAGAATTGGCGTAAACGTGAGCAAATAGCTCGCCAACGTGAAGACGCTCCCCGTCATACATGCTCCTCGCGGTGCAATAGCTGCACCCAGAATTGTTAAGTTTTTATATTGATGTCGTTGTGCTCATCGCTTGCAGTAAACGAATTGATGTTTTAACTTCATACATTTTCAGTAAATTAGAGCATAAGAAATTCTGTTCACGTGTATCGGGTTACTGAAACGCTTTGGTAAATTTCATTCAGAAACAGGAGACTGAACTGATGCTGTAAATCGGGTCTCTTTTGCGCTTTAAAGTTACAGTTTCCGGACGCGTTTTCATGTTCCGATATGATTTCCGGTCGTCTGAGTGGCCGTGAAGGTTACGAACGAGAATAGTCAGGAATGGAAGCAGCCTGAAGAGGGGGTTATCATGGGAAGCGAGAGACATCGTCTTTATTTGCACCTTCTATCGATGGACGTAGAACAGTTAGTTCCTCGTCAATCCTCACTGACAAGCGAAGGGGAAGCAAAAGCTTTACCACGCGTGTATTTCTGCATACTTAATGACGGTCTTAAGTCCACAAAACAGTGAAAGCATTCAAGGAAATATTTCATTGGTTGTTCATATATTCATTACACTTTAAAGTGGCAGGGAGGGAGGGAACCTTCAAGGGGCAATGCATTTAGGGAGGAGGGGGGAGGGGAGGCATTTCAACAATAGGTTCACCGGTGCTATCGGAAATGTTTTTTATTGTAATAATGCAAAAGGTTGTATTATGTTACCACAACAATAAATAGTTTCAGATCTCACACGGTTTATTTTATCAATTTTGCCAAACGCATTCTTCATCTGTTTTCTTTCCTTATTTGTGATGGCCTTACTGTGGAAAAGCTCCAATATCAAAGTCTTGGTTTTTTATTTGCAGGCATCTTATTCAGTTCACTGAAATGGCATGGTATCGCAATGGCGTCACCATTATGGCATGGTATCGCAATGGCGTCAGCAATGTTTGTTGCGTCAGAATTAAGCTCTTTACTACTGAACAATTATTTTTACTTGATGTATCGAGTGGGAACAAGGGTACAAACATGCCTTACTGTGGCCGTTTATAAAAAGGTTTGTTCTTTTTATTTACATCGAGAATTAAGAGGAAGTTATTAAGGACCAAATTAGGTACGAAATACCATTCTCCCCTTCCATAGCTGCTATGGCCTTTTTTTGAAATTCTCGCAGTCAGCGGATATGTGGCGCTGTTAAAGTGTTTCGTTGTTATGGCGGTTGTTGAGTTTGGTGTCGTTCCAAAGTGAGCCATTCTTTACGGTGCATGCTCAGTAGTGGGAACAGTGGTTTATCAAGCCACATTCGTTTCGTTATCTGAAAAGGGTAATTTGTTATAATTTAAATCGTGTTTTATTTCTGCACGCTGCTTTGAGTATGGTCCACGGATTCTGCTAGGGGATTGTTTCACCGCGGCTGGCCTAGACCACTTGCAAATGTTTCTTATTCTATCAAATGAACAATTTTTTAGTGAACAGGAACAGGATTGCAAGATACGATCCTTAGTTTTTCTTGTATTCAGCTCTATGGACATTGTTGGACTGAATGTTTTTTGACGCTGTTGGGTGATTTGTTTCGGTCATCACGCATCCTTATTTCTAAGGAGTGGCGCTATTGTGCGATTTAACAGCCTCATTCCTCGTGTCCTTCTTCATCCCCACAATTTAATCGTGCAATCCACCGAAGATAATCGTCTCAGCAGCGCTCATTTGTGAACAGCAATAACGTCAAGTGCTCGCTTAAGTAGTCTAATTTCCTATCCGTCATTGATTCCACTCAACTGTAGGCTTTGCGTCTGTTGAGCACGGCACGTCGAGACAAGACCGTCGGTGAGATCGTCAACCTGGTGGCTGTCGATATTGATCGCTTTCAAGAACTCATTCCACATTCCTTTCAATACTGGTCATGTCCTTTACAGGTTACGGTATATCCAATTGCTTTTTCACCTTCATGCTGTAATTATAAGCATACCTTTACCTACCGTGCGATAGGAACCAGGTTAACGCAGCGTTCATTGTTAATCATCGCCATAAAATGTTGTCGTTATTTTTAGGTTTTATTGAGCACAACACTCTTTTGAACAATGGTATGCTTATAAAGAAATGGAATTTGCAGGTGACGATCACTCTTTATTTACTATGGAATCTGTTGGGAGTTTCAGTGTTGAGTGGTGTTGCAGTTATGCTATTTATCTTACCCATCAACTTTATCGTCACATTAGCCGCTCGGAAATGGCAGGTTTGTGCTGTTCGAATTTTTGAGTTATTTCTTTAAGATTTTTGTTATATAACTGCAGTTAAGTATATAGATATGTGAGTTTCCACTAGATTTTTATATTAGCCATTTAGCGATTTATTCATCATTACCAACGTCTTGAGTAATTTTTATATCATTTATTGAACGTTTCTGAAAGTGATTTCTATGCAGGTACGGCAGATGGCTGTAAAGGATGAGCGTACGAGCGTGATTAGTGAAATTTTGAATGGAATCAAGGTGATAAAGTTGTACGCATGGGAGCCGCCAATGGGAAAAGTGGTCACAGGACTGAGGTATCGCGAACTGTTTTGTCTCGAGAAAGGCGGTCTATTGCGCACGGTTTCAAATATGTTGAACTTTGCGGCGTCATTCCTTGTTTGTGTTCATTACCATCTTACCTTTACTTCCCTTATTTTTAGACATCAACAAAGGTACGAGTGAGCGCTGAACAAAACAAGTGTAAATGAAAGGGATCTGATTTCGCATTGTCGATGTCATTTGACTTTAGGGCAGAGGGGCTATCGACTTCCTCATATGCACTGAAGATGCAAAAAAGCAAACTTCATTCATATGCAAGTTCTTGCCCCATCCTCCTTCACCGTTTCTGAAGTTGATGTGATGGTCCATTTAATTTTGTTCCTATCCTTCAAAGGATATCTTCCAAATGGATTTGTTTATTATGAAGAGGATGTGGTATTGTTCAATGAGGGGCTCGAATCTTTTTGGGTTTGCTAGAATTCCGAAGAGCACATCAGAATTTAATATCTTTCATCGGTGTCTTCGCCTATAAAGGTTTGCACGCGTTGTGCATGACGTAACCTTTGGCAGTTGTGCGAGCTATGGCAGTTACGTAGACTGATTACAATACGCTTATCTCGTTGCAGATTGGGTGAGGCAAGAGTAACACTAGTGAACGATGCGTAGAAATTTTAGCGGAAAACAACGGTTTATTTTTATGGCGCACGAGCGTAGAGCATCATCTTTAGATGGAACCATTATTGAGGATATGTGTCAAATTTTCCTTTTCGTTTTTATTTTCATCGGTTAATGCTATACGGATTGGTTATGATTACAAATAAACGCAAATGGTCAATCAAAAACGCAGTCGCTGTCTTCCGTCGCCCGGCGGGTTTTCGTTACGACTAAACGTTTAGCCGCTATTTCTTTTTTAAACTTGGAGAAGAGAATGCTTCGTTATCAATGAAATTAAAATTGCAAGTGAATCATCGTGAATGGCTGATCTGAATTATTTAGGTGGCGCTATCGACATTCGCAATATTTTTGTTTATCGATGATAATAACGTCCTTACTCCACAAATCGCGTTCGTATCGCTTACTCTTTTTAACCAATTGCGAGCTCCATTGAGCACTGTCGCTGAACTCATCTCGCAAACTGTGCAGGTAGCTGATTATCTTTATCACTTTCAGTAATGTGTTCTTGTTATTCACCGATGCGGGAAGGGGATGGTGGGGCAATCTACGCATCGGCATTATACGTATGAATTTCGCTATGAATATTTCTAGCTAATATTTGGCTCACATCACCTGTTTAGTTAGATTTTTTGTGGAGTTTTGTTCTGCTGCCGTTGTTACAGGTAGTATAGGAACGATGCTTCAGAAGAGAGCCGATCACTCTCCTCGAAGAATTACTCCTACAATTCTGAATGGGTTTTTGCATGTATAGTCTAGAACGATGCGAAGAGTGTATGCTTCATTCTCATCTATTCATTTTTTTTTCCTTTTTTTTGTATGAATGAATGTCTAGCAAAAATTTGGAAAAGAGCGACTCAATGAATACGGTGCATAAAGCGCCTTATATTTTTAGCTTTACCGCAAGTGAATGATTTCAGTAATGGCAATTTCAGAAATACGTTATCTCTTGATTGATACGTTGCCTAATGATTTCAGGTTGTAGTGAGCAATCGTCGTCTCAAGAAGTTCCTCATCGCACCGGAGCTTTCACTTTACATTGACAGCACTCGGAAAGACTGTAAATTTGTACTTTCTTTACGCAGTCGTGCTGTTTTCATAAAATTTGTACCACTATGCTTTGTAATTATTAACGTTTCATAAAACACACAATGTCTGTTTCCATCTCTAATTCATTCCTAGTTCGCATTACGCTTCTATATGGTTTTACGAAGTAAGTAATGTGTTTTAATTTATAGTGGTGACCTAGCAACTAATCATCTAATGTACCGTTGGATGCATTCTTTTATTTTCAAATCGAACTGTTCTATCCTTGATTTAATTCATGTTCGCTCTTTACTGCTGGCGTCTCTCAAAACCGAATGACTCGTAAAGTTACAAAGAATCAAATTTTAATTCGCCCAACTTACTCGAACTTCAACTATCCATTGGTTGATTATTGGGTATTTTTAATCACCTTCTTCGATTTGGGTCCGTTCTGGCTTTGTGCTAGTTGTTTTGTGGTTCAGTACTGGATACTCAGTGCCTTTTAGATTATGGTGCCCTTTTTATCGCTCCCTTTGGATCTAGTGTATCGCTAAATCGCCATAATTTCAGCCTCCACTCAGGAGAGGGTAGTTGAGATGAAAGAAGCGTCATTGACATGGGATGTTCACGAGTCACCGTTCTTGAAGAACATCAACATTCGCGTCGCGGAGAAGAATCTGATTGCGATCGTAGGCAGAGTCGGCAGTGGCAAGAGCAGTTTACTGCAGTCTTTGCTAGGCAACTTTTATTTCATACTTCTTTGCGAACGTTGAACACGTAGACAGTTGGTTTGCTAAGAAGCCTTTTGTTGTGTTTTTATAGCGTATAAAGTTAGTGGGATTGGCGACGAAAACATTGGATTTGCAAATTTTAAAGCGAATTGAAAGTTATACCTCAATTTTATTTGCTATTTCAAAGGATGCGAAGATTTTATTTGTTGCCATGTGCGTAGATGTCGCATCTGAGCTGACCGCTAATGGTAACTAATGAACATTTCTTTCGTTTAAAATCAACCGAGTATTTGAAATGTCGGTCGAAATTCAGATTTCGGTTGCCACTCGAAATCGGATTTTAAATTGAAACCGAATATAAGCAAAACGGGATGTTAATTGCAAGCGAACATAACCAAAACCGAATTTTAACCGGTCGTTTGCCATATTGGAGTTAATTGCCATTGAATTGAGAGGTTTCTAGCGTGTGTCTGGAATATGTTGGGCTTGTCTAACGTTTCGACGAAAGACCGCAGTGCTTGCATTCGTTTCTGATGAATGTTTCCGATTTAGGGGAGATGGAACGCATTCAGGGTCGTATCGCTGTGCACGGACGTGTCGCATATGTTCCACAGCAAGCATGGTTGCACAACGAAGGTTGTCGACTCTAATTTCTTGTTCCTTGCAGGCACTTTCCAGCATAGCTTCATCTTACCATTGCTATTTCTTATTTACAACTCACCTGTACTTAGTTTATGGTCAAAGTTATTAGCTGAGGAACCAGTGTGGAGATAGAATGTTGCGACTAACTCATATACCTGCGCCATATGCGTTCAGTCAGAACATTGATGTAATAGCCGAGGTTTTTTATAAAATTTCCATTGCGTTTCATATGTTTCATTTCTTCTTTTTGCGTTGCAATGCGTTTAATTTACGTCCATTCGTGCAGCTTTTATTGCAGAGAAAATGTTTTATTTGGCCGTCGCTTCGATGAGTATTTCTACGGACGAGTGCTGGATGCTTGTGAGTTATACGCCGATATCGCAATGTTATCAAATGGCGACCAAACAGAAGTCGGTGAAAAGTATGCGAATTTAGGTTGTTAGGCGGTCGTGTCTAGTAGCGTAACTTATTGGACGGATATGTTGAGTTTCGTAAAGTTTCATGAACTGTCAAGTAAAGATTTTCTTCATAAAGGAAGGATTGAGAAGAATTGATCCCGCGGTCAATGGGCAGTAATTGCTAGTTGGTAGATTATAGTAGACATCAACTTATAGCCAAATATCAGCAACCTATTGAAGTTTTGGCATTAGCATTATGCTTTGAGTGTGCTTTTAGGGGATCAATCTATCTGGAGGGCAGAAGGCTCGAGTGGGCTTAGCGCGAGCTGTCTATCAAAACTACGATATTTATCTGTTGGATGATCCACTTTCGGCGGTAGACGCTGATGTGGGTGCGCAACTCTTTCTTAACGTTATCGGTCCTGGAGGGATATTGCGTAACAAAGCAAGGATTATGGTGACACATGAACTCTCGTTTCTCAAATACGCCGACAATATAATAGTTTTGGCTAGTAAGTTTTTCGGATGATCCTTTTAAGTTCATTTGATTTGCACTAAGGCAGTTTTAATAAGGGGAAGGTGTACATGGTGGATGAGGGTGCATTCACCTTCAGCGATGCTTTGCAGATCCTTACTGCATCCGGATAGGTCTTGGTGGTTTGTAAGATTGCTGTGTCTTTTGACAGTAAGAAGTGCTAGAATTTAATGGAAGGGTAAGAACAGTTGTAGGGTTTCTGGGATGGGTGAGTGAGTAAAAAGCAGAAAGGTGCTCGTAATATCTTGCTTTGTTGCTCGCAGTATGGTTCTCACTTCTTTTCTCCGTGGAGGTGTAATTCACTCCTAATACATACAGTGATTAATTATGTGGTATGGTTGCGCATTTATATGGACAAACGCGTTTTTCAGATGGAGAGGTAGTGGCCGAAGGAAACTATACAGAACTTATTGCGAATGGCGCCTTCAAGCAGATTCTAGAGGAGTGCGAGAGCGAGAAAAGAGAGTTGGCCAGAAAAGTTGCTGCTCCAGAAGGTAATTCATGCCATATTTATTCCAGTATGGAGAGGTAGTGGCCGAAGGAAACTATACAGAACTTATTGCGAATGGCGCCTTCAAGCAGATTCTAGAGGAGTGCGAGAGCGAGAAAAGAGAGTTGGCCAGAAAAGTTGCTGCTCCAGAAGGTAATTCATGCCATATTTATTCCAGGAAATTCTTTCACAAAAGGACTATTCCTCAAAAAGTCGGCGAAAGATCGCGTTTGCATGTAATGCCTTCAGAATCAAGGATTGAGGGCACGGGGGTTGCCAGACAATGAGGTTTTCCGGTGCACTCCACTTTCATGTTTTATGTGTCGATGCGGTCGCAGCAAATGGAGGGCATTCGCTGGATCACGTCCAAATGTTCGTTGGCTGAAACCATTCATTGCTAACTTCCTCTGTGGTGCAGCTGTATTTGAATTTGTGTCTTTGGTATAAGCACAGATCATTCCTCTGAGGTTGAGATTTTTGGCACATCTGATGCACCCATTGTAGATTCTTGTCGAATTTGTTATCTTGATTTATTTTTATCTCTGATTGTTTACTTGCTTCGTTTGTTTTTTATGTTTGTTGTTTATTTACTTCCAGTTTTTAAAGTAACTGCGGGGAGGAGGGTAGGGGGACTGATAGCAATTAATGAGATTCGCCGACAATATGTGGTTTATAGAGGAAGAGCAGTTCAGCGACGATTCGATGATTGCAGACGATGTTCTTCTCAACGAGTCACCGATTATTGACCAGGTAATCTTATTATTTGTCTATTTGTGCAGTGACTAGTGTTCCCTTTATTTCTAGTCAACTTATACGAGACCTCAATACTTGATATCATTTGCTTGCTGTCAGCGGCAGTATGTTGTATTCTACTTTTTACCCATTGCTGTTTTCAAGGGCTTTTTTATTAGGGCTTCTGTAGGCTCCAGCAAAACTTTTTCATTCATCCAAATCACTCATCTGCCTATTCTAAATTGAGGCCGCTAGAAGTTAAAGGTTACACTGTTGCTTTTTTCGAGTAAATTGGTTTTCCTAATCGGAGCTGTACTGAAGAGAGAATCTTTTAGGAACATGAGTCACTTTGGAGGTTTGGAGTGATGCGATGAGTTTTGGTGGGTGCTCTATTATTGGTAATAGCGATAATATAGTAAGGGCGTAAAGCTTATGGCCGTTTTCGCATTGGCTTTTGCATTTCACCGAGCAGATAGACACATTGTTCTCGGTGACAGCGCTTTATGTGCTGTCATCTCAATTTTTTCGGCTAATTGCTGCAATTTATTCATATTCACCTTGGTATACCGATATTCTTGAAAAGTATTCGCCGCGCTTTCGAATGTCACTCAGGAAGTAGTGATATGGGTATTTGTTTGCGTGATATCTTTCGATTCATCGATTCATCATCAGTTCTGTGTGTTTGTGGGAGTCGGTTTTTATCGCCAGAACATTTCTTTTTTGTTTTTATGATGATATTGGAAAGCCCTCTTCTTTGCTATCTATAGCGATATAGCCTTCAAAATGCTATAGTTTAGTTCTCACCTATCAAGAAAACCTTTCCTCAGTGGTCGTCGAAGTGGAGATCCGAGCCATTAAGTTGGCTAAAGTTCGCTATTGAGCGCACAACTATGCGGCAGCTGTCTTAATCAGATCTGATGAAAGACCGTTCATGTCAGCCCCCGATCAGCAGAAAGTGCAACTATACTTTCACACGTCGTCCAAGTTGGCATTATGATCTTACTGGTGATTTTCAGCTGTCCGTAACGCTTTTTTTGCTGCTAAAAAGCATGCTACTCGAATGTGAGTGTGCAGTGTTTATTTGACGTAGACAGTGCAATTCCGATCCCGAGATGAAGACATGCACTTGTTTCGTCGGAACGTTTAGAATACAAGCATTCGTGCTAGTTCAGGCTAACTATTGCTCGACGCAACAACCTAAAGGCAGGCGACTGCAGCTCTCCCAGTGCGGTGTATGCATGAACCGACACGTTGGTGTATAAGGTTGGGAGAAGTACGTATACATCGTGGACAAAACGCATATGTGTAAGAGAAATACGTACGGGCATCAGATTTCTCGATGTTTTTGTTATTTCGTTATACGAACACCAAACACCCTTCCAGAAAATAGCGCAGCGACTCCACATCAGCATTACCACCATCCCTACGGCTGCATCACAACTTCCCACATTCTACCCGATCATCGAAATGCTAATGTTATAGCAATTGCGAATTGCAAGGCACAACATCGCCGTTAAACAGCCAATTTCTAAAAGTTTGACAAGAATGCAGCAGAAAAGTGGACAAACCTTCCACCATGTGACAGTTGTGAGGCGTACAGGGACAGTTGATACCATCAAACTGAGGTACTTCATTCCCGATGTAGAAAGGGACCGCCGCTTTTCGAATGAACCATCGAAGTCAGCTGTCATCTTTGCAAATGATTTTCTAAGAATTGCTTCGTGCGAGAGTAAATAAACGGTCATCCTGTAACGTGGTCACCTCGTTCCTCCCAACATGCGAACAACAAAACTGCAGCACCAACCACCGCAACACACAAGACGCATAGTCTGACAATTTCTTGAATACTGTCACGAAAGAGATAACACCGCAAACAACATAGCCAATTTCTAAAAGTTTGACAAGAATGCAGCAGAAAAGTGGACAAACCTTCCACCATGTGACAGTTGTGAGGCGTACAGGGACAGTTGATACCATCAAACTGAGGTACTTCATTCCCGATGTAGAAAGGGACCGCCGCTTTTCGAATGAACCATCGAAGTCAGCTGTCATCTTTGCAAATGATTTTCTAAGAATTGCTTCGTGCGAGAGTAAATAAACGGTCATCCTGTAACGTGGTCACCTCGTTCCTCCCAACATGCGAACAACAAAACTGCAGCACCAACCACCGCAACACACAAGACGCATAGTCTGACAATTTCTTGAATACTGTCACGAAAGAGATAACACCGCAAACAACATGGTAACAACGAATTGTGGATGTAATCCTAGGTTTCTAAATAATTCATTACGCAGAGATAATAAATGAAAGAATGACGTCATGATGGAAGTTTCTGAACAGTATTCTTGCCGGAATTAAATTTAAGACGGCTCTATTTCACTGTACAAAAAGAACAAAGCAAGAGATGAGAACTGCCACTTGAGCCACCAATAATGAAACAGCGCAACGAATTCAGTTTTGAATTTTTTTTCGTTTAACAACACACTTTTAAAACAACATATAGGTAGGACACCTCAAAAGTTCAAAATAAAACAAAAAAACAAATTTAAAAGCAATAAGAAAGGGATAAACACCCATTGACATCAATGTCACATACGAATACAAAAAAAAAAAAACAGATATTATAAATGAAGACCTATTTCTTTTAGGATGAACGATGACTATATTCGTGAAGTGTTTTTGAAAAGAACCTATAAAGTGATGAAGAATTCTATCAAGCAATGAAGTGTTCTTGTTCATTCTTTACATATCGCACAAATAAGGCCGATTTTAATCACTATATGTCTGCTTCTGATTTAGAAAAACTTCTTTTTGATTGAATCCTTTTTTCTCACTTTATGGGATGTACGATTCACAAATTAAATGCTTTTTGTTCAACAATTGTATTTAATTTCAATGCGCGTTTTAGTAAAACTATTTGAGTAAATCTAATAAAGGAATATCGATATCGCCCCATAATATATGCACAAATTCCACGAGGTGAGGATTAATTTGAAATATTTAAAATAATTGAAAAAGTATTTAGCTATCATGGTATCGCCTCTTTCCGTATTCTTATTGCTGATCTACCGCGTTGGAACTACTGATCCATTGATCTGAAAGTGTTATCGCACGTGATATTTTGAGGGTCTACTTTGTGATTTGATCAGAGCCAATAGATGATATAATCAGTAAGCGTTTTAAAGAGGTGTTTTGTTGGCAGTTCGCATCATTGTCGAGATGGTATTAGCGAGGGTGTTGTTGCTGTTGTGTGTGTTCTGTGTGGTCTGTGTTCCCGTTTATGGTGGCGGCAAACAAATCAAATCAACATCGTCAAAAAGACGCAATCTTGCTACTGCGAGGTAAGTGGCTTGTCTACCTAAGAAATACTTACAGCTACCTACCTAAAAAACAATTCATTCGTTTATGTGTGTGTCCATCTATTTGCCTGTTTACGTTTCCAAGTAGCATTCAGCGAACCGAGTTGTTCCTGATTCTCTCGCCAACTGGATCCACTTATTTAGACAAAATTTCATTCAGCCGTAATACTGCTCCTTTGGTAACAAAGAAAATCGCATTTTCGTTCAGTCGGCCGGATATCACTTTTGAATTGGTCCCTACTACTTTGATGTATTTATGAACTCGTTAGAAAAATATAAGTGGAGTGAGAGAACTTGTATCTAAAGATATTTAGTTGGGTTAGCGTTTAGAGATTGTGTATTATATGAGGTAAACAAATACTTTTGGTTGAAATGCAACAAGGAATATCTTAGAGAAGAAGTGTCTATGACCCGAATATGATGCCATCTAAGCCTCACAGAAAGTCCTTAATTAAGCGGCTGTTATTTCCACCAGCGAACACGTTCAACTGTGGGCGTTGGCGACTGCGTACGACGATGGATCCATGCTGAGCGCAATGTTCACATATCTGAAGCACTTGTTAAATTCAGGATTGCTTTGGTACTTTATAAACCAATGAATTTTTGATATTAATTTCACTATTTATTTCAGTACTCCTGCAGTGAAACGTAATGATGAGATTATGACCGATCTCGAAGGTTTTCTTAATGGCAAGGTATCATTAATTAATTTCATTTGAATATACTACATTGTTCATAACTGTTTTCTTTTGACCAAAATTTGAATATTAGAGACTATATAAACTAAAAGAAATTCTGGAATATTTATATTTCATTAGTGCTGTCGTTGTAGTATCTGAAGTCGAATTTTAGTTCAAATTTTAGTTCAACGATAAGAGACAAGTTATCACTCGAGGATTCCATATGCAACAAAATCTGTTAATAATTCGATTTTGATCGTTGGTGTTCTCGTTGTGTGAGCATTTTGATCTCAAAGAATGAAATGCAGCTAAACAGCTTCAGTAAGTGCTACCTGGTCTATTAAAAAAGCAAAAAATAAAAAAAAAATAATAAGGCGATCCTCGTCCACCTGTGAATGGCGATTGTTTGCAAACTTAGAAGATTGACTACAAAAGTAATAATGAAAATACAAAATTGCAGCATTCAATCGACTTTACTATATTCGGTCAAAAAGTGCATATTCGTATGCCGAAAGTTCCATCGAGTTTAGCTGAAGTAACTATCACTGTGCATCGTTTCATCAAACGGCTTCGCAAAGATCCTTTCACAAGGACTTTGGTTGTCATTTCTGCTAATATTGTGTACGCTGTATTATTTTATTTGCATATCTCCTAATATCCTTAATATCAATTTCACTTACTATTCAATTCAACCGAAATAATAGCCTAATGGACATATAACTTCTTGGCCAAGCATTCATTCTCGGCGAAAGTGTCTGTTTTTGCGTGTTTCCACATTTCCTAAGTGACGTAGCTTAGTCGCACACCTTTATTTCTAGGTCTCCTGCCTTTAGTCATCTTATTTCATGTCTCACATAACACTTGCCAGCAACTATTTATCTGAAAAAAATCCACCCGAGATTAGAGGTTTACTTCGACGAATCCATTTTCCAGTGTTTTCATTGGTAAGATTAGGAGATGAAAAGAATATAATAAACAGTTGCGTTAGCTTAGTCGCACACCTTTATTTCTAGGTCTCCTGCCTTTAGTCATCTTATTTCATGTCTCACATAACACTTGCCAGCAACTATTTATCTGAAAAAAATCCACCCGAGATTAGAGGTTTACTTCGACGAATCCATTTTCCAGTGTTTTCATTGGTAAGATTAGGAGATGAAAAGAATATAATAAACAGTTGCGTCCAACGTCGTTCTTAGTGAATAGAAGAGGACGAGGGGTAAAGAACGGCAACTCAACTGAATAAGAAGTAGAGGCAATTGCGAGAAAGATATTCTATTACTTGTTGAAACGTGTTATGGTTAGCCATTATTGCCGGATATCTCGGCTTTCGCATATCTGCAGCTATCTTTTTTCATCGAATCTCCGAATTTAATACTCAAAAATCCCACTCACATAAACAAGTTTATACGTATTCATATTGCTTTTTTTTAGAATGCGACATTATTTATTTAATTACCGACGAAACATAAAAAAAAAAAGAGCAGACCAAAGGAAGCATATGAGCGACCGAGAATGTGGGAAACATTCCTAGTAGGAAACTTTCCCATTTGTAACGATCAATGGTTTTCAGTTTGCTTTTATTGTTATATACAATTTTATTCGTTGCAAATATTCATTTGGTGCTGAAGCATCGCCGTGCAATCGAAGCTGCCAGTAATGGGAATTCTTTGTTGATGCGCAGTCGATCTATTAAAATCGACATGCCACGTACTCCCCACAAGGACGTCATGATCCCGCATGTACCTACGAGAAGCGGCACGAGGAAACTGTAGGTGCTTTCGTATTCCAATACATTCTCAAGTAGCTCTTCCTGTAGTCGTTGGCTGGCATAACAGTGTGGAACCTTGTCTCCGTGTGGCGCAAAGGCCCGTTGTATATTATACAACTAAGAGTATATGAACACTGGATGTAAATTGGCGCAAGGATGTGATACGTAAATAAGAGGGCGAAGGTATCCGAAAGTAGAGTGAGAGATTGGATGGGGAAGGGATATTTTCCCATTCTGCTACGTATGCAGCATTCATATATCTAGATTATTTTGTTCTGTCCATTGTCAACATCGAAGCGGATGTTTGATTTTGCTTGAATGGAGTCGTTATCTTGGATGGAGCTGAAAGCTACTACGGTGAATGTGTTCCTAGGGGGACTCCGGCCACGAATCTCGATGTTGGACCTCTGCGTTCACAGAAAAAGGAACTGAAGGGGAAACTTTCATTCAATACGACCACTAGCGAAGCGGACATCCCACGGCTCGCTGATCACTCGAGTACTGATGTCTTCACGTCCTCAAATGACTCAACTTCACGCAGCACTCACCTGTGGGTTTTTTTTTTAATCTCTGAGGCTGGAGCCTTGAAATATTATGAGTAGTACGAAATTCCGTCACATGATTTGCAAGTTGTTCTAGTAAACAAATAATACGCTCATTTTCACCTGCAAAAAGCTTATTGCTCTATGGGATTCAAGCCTATGTGGTTCCCATATACCTTTTTGAAGTGGGTTTTACAAAAAAAGAACATTTGAAGCAAAGGCACCAACGCTACAATGTGATTATCTTCGTTATATAGAAAATTATTTGACGCTTTGCTATTCAATTGTGATATCTCTACAATAGATGTTAAGATAGCCTACAGTGATTTTATGATTCATTAAGCTTTAAATCAAAAAATTCTGCCTTCGACTCCCGCTCTTCATTGCTTTGTTTCTTTCTTTTTTTTAGTAAACGTTCACAATTCTTACGCTACTGCGGTTATCGTATCCAATTGATTTCGTTGTAGGAATCTAGGAAGCGAAACATCACATGAGCACATCACTGTGGAAGTGCACAAAGAAGACGTCGACAAAAAAGCGCATTCACTAAACGTGGAAGAATCGACTGGGATACCATCTAAGAGCGATCAGCTCCCTTCTACAGATCAGCAAGCAGCCGCTGTCGATTCTTCGAAACAAGTGAGCGGAAACGATTCGCCTTAATATGAACATATTCGTATTCGTTCGATCATATGTTTGCTTTAGTGGATCCTTCAGATTAGTGGTTGATCAATCACCAATCGAATGCCCATTTTCAATGTCTTTTTTTGCATCATCATACTCACACCGAGAAAAAAACTGCTATAATAGTCGCCGTTTAGTGGCATTGAGAAGTTTTCCAACTGTTATTTGGCCCAATTTTATATTTATTCCTTTTCTTTTTTGCTTTTTTTTGTTTAATGCAAGTCATTTCCTACTTTTTTCGCATAAGTTCTTTTGTTTTGAACTTAGATAATTTAAATATAGGCAAAATTTGTGTCTATAAGTTAATGAAATTGAACTACTTGAAAGCGAAATTCCATGAAAGTTATATATATATATATATATATATATATAATTTCCTCTTATGCTTGTTTGAGAGTATTTATGCATTTTGAGTGGCATACGCCTTGAGTTCCTTATTATGTGTTTAAATTGCAGTTATATTACTCTCTTTCTAGTCTGTGATTGTCCTCAAATGGGTTCAATAATAAACAATCGTTGCCTCTCAACATGCAAAGCAAAAAAGTGTTGCTATGACCAAATATCTGCTGTTTGTATGAGCAAAGCAGATGAAAGAGATACGGCACCGCATACCGTATCTGTTCGACTCTTCTAGATGCTATTTCGCTTGTAATAAAGTCCACCAAATTAGTGATCGGTACGCAGTAGCAGCTAAATGTGGCTGCTGTACTCATCAATGCTGATAATCTTTCAAGCAGAACATTTGTATACAACACGTGGAGTGCTTGATGCGCCTTCATAGCCACATACATTCGCCTTCCTTTTCTAATTTTTCAAACTCCTTCCCACTTCCAAAAGCATTTTGAAGCATCGCGATATACGGTTATATCATTTGTTGGAGTAAATCTCCGCATGGTCTGCGGCAATCGCCACACAAAGCGAAAGAAATTCATGTTTACTATGGGCATACTCCGGGTATTAGTAGACAGCCTCTCGGCGCTGGATCTATTTCAGATGAAGATGTCATCGCAGCTTCTTTTTCAATACATACTTCAATTAGCAAATTCATGTTTTGTGCGTATCTCACCTTCCCTAGCTATGAGACTGGCTCATGCACAACAATTGGAGAGATGTGCCGAAAATCCTTTAATCATGCCAACAAATTTCGCAGTCTTCCGGTAATAAATAAAAGAATACGCAACAGGGGATTGAAATTTGAAGCGAACTAACCGCTCTTGCAGATTATCTGAAAACGACTTGTTTGCACGAGTGTTTGCGGTTGGACTGATGCAAAAAGCGACTCGATCACTCGCAAAGTGCATGCAAATTTTTAAGTGCACTCAAATGCCGATGAAACGTCGATCGGATCAAGACGAAAATTGGTAGAGGATATAATCGTAAGGTGTAGATTTGTTTTGCCGAATTTTACAATCCACCTTCAATGGTAGCGAACTTGAAATGAAGAACACACATAAAGCTCCTGAACTGTTGCCCTCGATGTTCGACTTTCCACTCCTGTCGTACGTTGGAATGTACAGCATTCAAAGGGGGATGACTACTTCTCATGCCGTAAAACGTACTCGCCACAGTCAGAAAATGATGATTTTTTAGGCGTCTAATCCCTATTCGATGGAGTAACAATTAGGATTGATGTTCCCATTATCCAGAAAAGTCATTTCGGGGTTTCCAAGCCTAAAAATATAGATTTATGAAGTTTGACTTCGTTCGAACAACTGTGGTGAGTAGGCACTCACTTAGCCACCTTTCCAGCGTATATTACCGAATGTTACCGTATTTTACGACTCGAGTTTGGCGAATGTCTTCTAGCAATCGGCCGGAAAAGACGCGCTAAATTAAGGGAAAGCGATATCAACTGCAATGACGAAATCGCCCATAAAATAATGGTTTTTCTATAAGCCAACCGATCTGCTACGAAAATCCAACCACTTTGAGACATATAGGCCTTTCTCATACTTTCAAATATCTGTACTTTATTTTGAAAATGACGTAAGAATATGATATACGGTATATGTCTCTTGACGGTGTACATTACACTAGAGAAATATTGACGCTTGATTGCATTATTGCTTAGTTTGAACTAAAGGACAGACACACTGGCAAACAGACATACGCACAGACTTGACTTCAGGGTGATGCGTTTTAGCAATGCAACTTTACAAGAGCCAGTCAGGATGGGAAGGAAAACACAAGCTACGAAAATGAGCCGGGTTTTCGAAAGTTGAAAAAAAAAAGGTTTGTGTAAGACGTTGGCTGATGAAATAGCATACTGTAGTTTCATCTGAAAATCCCTAGAATAAAGACAGGTAACTGTGCTGTACAAAGCGGTGTGGGTAACACAGGGTCGGCGCACTTAGTCAAAGAGAGACGGGGAGAGACCGCGCGCGTCTCCGGCGAGCGACGCGGCACTGGTCACTCCGAGTTAAATCGTCACAATAAATGTGGAAATATACAATAAGGAAATGAGATTCGAACAACGGATTTCAACATATTCGAAAGGGCATTAAAAGTTTAATCATAATCAAAAATAATCTCGGACAAAAACAAGAACTTTTCTATGAGATCGAATTTTTATATGACGTGCAACTGATATAAGTTTCAATGTCGCCTTATCCATTATCTCATGCGTTATAGTTGTGCGTTTATGAAACTGTTCTTAATGAAGAACTCAATTGATGACACTTCTCGACGACCTAATGAATTGACAGAATCATTTATAAATTACATTAAACTCGTTGTATCTCCTTATGAATTTGTCAATTCATTAGGTCGTCGAGACGTGTCATCAATTGAGTTCTTCATTAAGAACAGTTTCATAAACGCACAACTATAACGCATGAGATAATGGATAAGGCGACATTGAAACTTATATCAGTTGCACGGCATATAAAAATTCGATCTCATAGAAAAGTTCTTGTTTTTGTTCGAGATTATTTCTGATTATGATAGAGCTTTTGATGCTCTTTCGAATAAGTTGAAATCCGTTGCTCGAACCTCGATTTCTTACTGTATATTTTCATGTTTATTCCGACGATTTATTTACGAGTGACCAGTGCCGCGTCGCTCGCTGAAGACGCGCGCGGTCTCTCTCCGTCTCTCTCATGCGCCTGCGCTTTTGGCTAATGTTACCCACACGATAGCAAAGTGTCTCATTAAGTGCATTTTGAAACGTGCTATAGAGGGGCATTTTCACCCACACGATGTCTGTGCTCACTTTAGTTTGTTGTTTCTGTCGTCATGGGTCCTACTAGTCTGTATTTTAGGCGTTGAACAATGCGGAAGGGATTATAGCCAGACTGCTTCAGTTACCTGTACACCCCCTCCCCTTAATCACTTCAAACATGCTGCATTATGTTTCGTGTATTTCCTCCCCTATCGAGCCATATTGGCGGGAACAGCCGAGAGCATTCCCGTGCCATTGAAGCATTTGTCGATTGTTGGACTAAGCGTTGGAACGAAATGGTCGTGTTTGATATGGGGAGCTCAAGTTCCGTTTTACCTGATCCTTTGAATTGAGCAGTTCATGCCGGATTACTTAAGTAATGACCTAAGTCACCAACTGGATTGGTCTTTCCTTACGGAATTTGCAGTTGATAATGAAACTGGCGGAAAATCTCACATTTAAGCGTCTCTTCGAAATTTATATCGGCCGTCGTTTTTTCTCTCATGTACTCGTGATTGAATTTTTTTTTGTAGAATTTTCCCAAATAATTTTTCTATATTTTCCATTCTAAAAACTAGCGTAATTTTTTTCACATGTAGATGCTTATTGAAGATATTGCTTTCACTTTTCTAGTTTTTTTCTTCTTTTTTCTTGTGGGAATTTATGCGAGGAAGGATTCAGCATAAATGTCTTCAAGTGCTTATTCGATATGATCATGATTTGTTCATAATTGGCTATTGCTTTATATGTGTAAAATGTTGAGTTGTATCAACGAGGAGAGCGTGGGGAGGGAAAAACGTGGAAAACGACGTTATTCCGCTCAGTTACTTGCGAAATTCCTCTTTTTTTTCTTGCTAGTAAAACCCTTCTCTCTTCGATAGTCCTGGATGGTTTAGTTTTTTCTACATACATATCTCGAACGTCGCGTATTTTTATTTCTCTAAATAGGAAACCCACATAAGAAATCCGGGAAGTGGTTTTTTTGACTCATCAGAGCAATATCCTTTAATCACTGATGCGATACGCTTAAATTTCCGTACTTGAAATTTGTCGTTTCCGCAATAGAACATATTCTTTAATAGCATCCCATGAGTCTGTATAAACCGTCAAAAAGATTGCTTTATGTAGGCTATTTAAAAATTTATATATTAGTTGACTTTTGCCACACTATCGGATAGCAATTTTGACCCTTTTTACACTGCAGTTCTGATTAACCGTACAGTGGGCTAACGCTAGAGCATTGCTATTCCTTAAGCAGAGAGCTGCATTGTCTCTTAGAGAAACGGATAGTATCTAGAGTTAGCTTCATTTAATCAGCTTTGATGAAAACTATTGAAGGAGAGTTTATAATCAAGAAAAGCATAATTTTTGCGATCTTTTTCATCCAACATTCAAAACGGTGCCATATAATCGATAGGGGCTTGTAATCGAGGTTTTACGGTAGCTATCAAACATTTATCATATTTTAAATCAAGGCGCTCAACTGGAGGTGCATAAATTATAGCGTTGCAGTCAGTAAGGGGATGCCTTTTTGTCGTTGGTGCGTAATTTCTAGGAAGGGTGGAAGTTGCTCATATGTATTCAACTCTTACCGACTATTATTACTGTTACATGATGCAATCGTTTGTAGTATTTATATACTTTTTTTAAGTGATTAATAGATAAAGGAAGCCAACCGAAATTTGGACGTATCGAATTTCTCGATAGGCGATTCTTTGGCTCATCGGAAGTTGATCATCTAAAATTTGCTTTTATATAATTGGCTGTTGTTGCTATAAACAACGGCCTCTTGATTCATTATGGCGATGCAAGCATTTCGATTGTGAATTTTTCATTAGTTTACATCGTTATTCTAATTCGCATTAAATATCTTCACATCTATTTTTTAATGTCATTCATTTCGTTGAGTTCATCTAAACATTCCCCTCATCACTTCCGGTTAAAATCTAGCTTTGTTGGTGAACGTTTTGTGGTCATCAATTACGTTCGAGGTGAGTGTCGCATCAAAAGTGCAACCAACTACTAGCAAACGTTGTTTTGCGCTCACGAAGTTCTTTCTCAGCACTAAATGTGAGGAGGATACAACGTTGTTGAATCAATACTGTTGAACACTAGGAAGTGAGCACTTCTTTTTCTCGTATTATTGCATCACAGTGAAGTATTATTCAAAATCATAGAAACAAATTAGCATTCTCTGTTGATGTTGATAATATTGCAGTATAAATAACGCATAAACTTGCTTTATTTTCTGGTGATGTCTCTAGAGCAGTGGAAAATTTTACTCTATAATTGCACCTCTCCAGTTCTCTTACACTGTTCTCATTCCGTTAAACAATCGTCCATTTCAACCGTAATTTTATTCTAACACTTAAGATTAGGTTGATTTATCACCTGCTCATTGATATTGAAATAATCCACTATCATGTCATTGTCGATCTCAATTATATAACAGAGATTTTTAAACGTCCGATGAAATATTGATGTTTGGAATGAAAAATACGGAAATTTTTTTTAATATATGAATCCTTCACTTCCACTCTCACTATGTGATCAATTAGTCACATGTGTGATTCTATTGTAATTACAATGAATCTATGTTTTAGTTTTCTTTTGCATTATTGTTCTACTATAGGTGCAGTTTCGAAACAAAAAAGAGTTCCAAATAGTAAGAAAACGAATATTTTAGAGTTTGTAATTTTCTCATAATCTTTTCTACTATTCTTTGTGATCTATTGATGTTCCATTAATCCTAATCTTCTCCTTTTTTCCGTTGTGCAATTTTTGTTAGAACAGCTATCACGACTAGAATAGTGACTCGTTGACTTTTTACTCTCCTTCTTCCTAATGAGTTGTGTTCGTTTCGCCAATTCTGTTGTTTTCTTCAATCCTCTGGTATCGATGAAAGCAATGGATAACGAAGCAATAATAATAACAAAACAAGATACTATAGTAATTAGAAAGCTTGTTAAATGTCTATAACTGTAGCTTCACATCATATGGAAGGGTGATTTAATCGTTTCTGTTTCTTTGAAATCCGAGAAAAAAAGAATTGTTGATTATTGCTGAAGGCATATGAGTATGACACAAGTTTCCCTTATCTTCAATTGCCTGAGCTCGCCTACGTAATCCCAAATTCGAACATATTTATATGCTCGACCTCACTCATTCTCTCTTTCACCACACTGTTGCGATCCATTACAAAAATTGCACAAGCATGAAACGCTCACAAATGAATACTGGTTTTCCGATATGTTTCGTGTCATTTTATCGACGTTCATATGAAGAAAAAAAAAATTTTACGGCTGTGGATTCTTATCTATTGTTATTGTTATTATTATTGTTATTTGTTGTTGACTACGTAAATGTTTTATACGTTTAACTAACTTCCTTTATAGAGGTGTATCATTTTCATTATTTTCATATATGGCGAATTACTCGATGAAAGACGATATTTTCTTGAAAGATGCTCAATTACTTGGAAATCCATCGATGCACGTAAATGGACTGAGTTTTGTAAAAATTGTTTAAAGCACTTCGTTTTTGTTTTTTTCGAAAAAACGTTTATTATGCGCTCATGGCAATTGGCTTAATGCCGTTTGCTTTACCGTCTTTTTTAGTTAGTAAGTTTGTTTATTTAAGAATCGTTTGGAACCTGACGATTTGTTCTTGATATGCTGCTTCTTTTCATCTGCTAATATAGTCCGTCTGCGGCATATTCACATTCACTTCGCGTAATTTACGAAAACATATAACACGGGTCAATTGTATGTGCACTTTTGTTCCTCAAATTCACTATTTTCTCTCGGTCGAATTCAACTGTAGTCGTGAAATTCGATAACTACAACTAAGAAAACAAACTGAATCCTTGGATCGGATTCAGAAGCAGGTGTAAGATCTTTATGTTAAAGAAGAACGAGTCTGGAATTCCAACAGCATTGATGAAGACCGCTACGAGGTCAGAACATTTTAGGTTATGAAGGTGGTTTTTTGTGACGAAGGAGGGGATTGATAAAGTATGCGATGGATGACATGCCAAAGCTTTGAACTTTTCACTAAACTGCTTTCAAATCTAGCAAACTTCCAAATGTCTGTTTCGCTTCTGAAGTTCACCGTGTCTAGGTGCCATTGCATGCTAGATATATTCATGTAGTGCGCGAACAAATTCTTTTTCCCATTGGAAGTGAAGGTTTAATTGTGAATATGATTGCTTCCAAATGTGAAGGGATTCAGTGTCCACTGCAAGGGTCTAGGTAGAGGTGGACGAAATGAATGACCAATACCTTCTCTGTTACGATGTGTAAGGGGAAACAATGGAGAGAATTACGCAGAGAAAGAGAAAAAAAAATTTATAAAAGTACTATGCGACCGTCACCTTCTACGGGTATCTGTTACTCCCGAGTATATTTCTGGCTAACTCATCTTCGCCTCCTCTTATTCCGTAGTCCATGCGTAGGAATGCCATACGATTAGGAAGAAGTGAGAGTCGATAAATAAAGAAGGTAAAATAAAGACCGTGCAGCAAAACTTATTTATGCAAGAAACCGTGTAATTACGAATCGATTAAATATGTATACCAAAAAATTACCAGGTGACTCATTGTAATATTAGTATGAGGCGCAGTGGGAGATCCTTTGATTAGACAAACAGTTTCATCAACAATATTTACATAATTTCAGTGTTGTACAGAAGAAGGTATTTGAAAAAGATGATGTTTATTGCCATGTCGAGGTCTTTTCTTTTCGAGGTCTTTTCTTTTTTGCACAGTTGTCTTCGCTTGAAATTTTCATCTCCCTATTTCATACGAGCAAATTTCATTTGAATTTTATGCATAAATCTTAGTGGAGTGATTATAATTACTACCTCTTTTTGACTTCCCATACGTTTTTCGAATTTGTTCGTTCAGCTTATGCGTCATTCTACGCTTCATATGTTATGACTCGGGCATATGGCGCATTGTTGCTTTACTATTTCATCTTATCAAAGGGATGGCATATTCTGATATAACAGCAAGTTTGTCATTTTCACTTCTTTTGCATTCTTCAAGTTGAGGGCCATTTTTATGCTGTGTATTTTTGTTTTTTGATCGTATCACACTTGAAGTCGAGGTGAGGTCGTCATATGTTGACACGAGGTGTGGAAGGGGAGGGGGTACAAAAACAGTGCAAGATACTAGGATTGATGGGGACTTTCGCATCCAAATTCTTTGAATTCAAGTTGTACGAGTGAAGAGCATGCGCCGTGTTGTCGTAGTGCCCACTCCGGTTTTGATTTCTCTCTTTTTGGAATGTTGTTTAGCACTTCATTCGGCGTCATCAGAACATCCCCCAAAGGTTTTTTAGAAGACGGTGAGAATGAATGGGTTGAGGCTATATCCGTTGGAAGGGGGGTGAGAAGGGGAGGGTTCCAACGAAGAAATCGACGAGTTTTGTGGAGATGTTGTCCTTGGAACGTCGTGTGCATCAAACGGCTGGCCAGCAACGCACGTCTGATTGCGCTGCGCGCGCGTTCCAGTGACGCGACATGTGATGGGGGAAAGCAGAGGCTGGAGCGTCGGCAGCGTGTGGTGCGCTGGCCATGCGCCAGACAACGTGTGTGCCACTTGCCGGCACGCCGTTGCTATGATGTGTGTGTGGGTGTATTGAGAATGGCCTTCATGTCTGCGTTCCTTCTACCTTTTTTCACCCGTATTTTTTGTCAACTCTTCCCTTAACAGTTTGCAGGTACAGTTGTTGGCGTTTTTTAAGGGAGATCAATATTTAATGATTTTATTCAGTCATCAAACAACACTTATTTACCAATGAAATTGATTTGTTTGGTAACTATTAAAGGCGTTAGGTTTAATAATGCTGAAATTGTTGAAGCAAATCCCTAGGTAATACGTAGAGAAATGCAGAGCTTTGCATTTAAGTTGTGCTCTGAAATGTTATAAGAAGAGCTCTTGTTGTTGATTTTTTTTCGTTTTTCGAGGTTGCAGTAACTGGCAGGTGAGGTGCGTTGTATTATTTACTAATTTACGGTAGGTATTGTTATGTTCATCGATGCGCCACTATTTTAGTGTTAAATTATGTGTTCGCTTAATACAAATTAATTTAGCTCACAGAACATTTGCAAATAGCAAACTTTGTTTTGCTTTTGGTGATGTCTTTTATAATGTTGATCGAGAATTTGCGATTTTTCTTTAGAACATGCCAGCTGGATGTTCTTTGTGCCCGATTACTATTTTAGCGCATAGTTTGATCTTATTGTTATTCCACAACCGGATAGTCAGTGCAGATGGTTGCTAACAGGTATGATAGTATTGGAGTGAGTAAGCAACGCGGATGATATGCATTCAGCTAGCCAAACTTAACGTCCCAAAGTGTCACATTATGCTCTTTGGTCTATTTGAAGAAAATCATATAGCGGGAAGAGGAAACCCGAAAGGAGAAGGGGGAAGGGCGATGAAGAGAAGGTTTGGCATAGCTCTTTTCAGTCCCTTAGTTTCGGCTGTCTGAAACTTCACCTCTGTATTTTCATCAGCCGACGTTTTGTTGACCAATCCAACATCCATACATCAAAATTGCCCTCATACATGACACATTCCTCTCTCTCCTGCACTGTCGAACCATTTTATCAAATACTTAGCTGTGTTCACTTTTTTGCATCACTGTTTCTCAGTTCCTTTAGTTTTCTTGCTTTTCTGCACCTTTCGTAATGTTTTCCTACCTTTTTTGGCCCTTATTTCTCGTCTTTCTTTCTCGTTCTCACCTTTCGAATTTAAGATTCAAGGGAACGGGAATTGTATCGTCGGATGCTAGATGGCTTTTTATCGGATTGTTAAAAAGAGCAAACTTATGTAACAGGAGTGCTGGGCGTTGTTTTCCTGTATGCATTGATGGCAACAAAACGATGCGAATCGGCTGTTTTTGATATTTTTTTCATCGGTCATAAATTGGAAGCGAGCCAGCATGAGCTTTGATCACCTTACTGTGTTGTTTATCTGTCCTTTTTGATTGGATGTTCAAGTAGACGACGATTCTTAAGCAGAGATTCAATGTGGGTTTATGTTTTCCTCGTTTATGGTAGATGTGTGGATTTTCGGCGTTATTGATGAGCTGTAATGGCAGTATGCGATGTTCGATTGCTTTAATCATTCGGTATGTCTTGAAGCTATTAGTCAATGGTTAAAGGAAGATTCAAGCGATAGCGGGTTCATTTCATTGAGCCCGAGCGAAGAACAAAAAAATACTGGCAAAAAGCACTTTTCTTACTGAGTTTTCCATCTCTCTAGTAAATATAAGCATCGCTTATCTGAATAGTAGAGTGGAAACATTAGCTGAATTGAACGATATTAGCCCACTGTGACGTGTTTGTATTTACAAATATATGCTCATGTTGTATGCGTTGAGGTAAAGATTATTCACTAGAAATGCGTGTCTCGTGCGCTTTGTTTTCTTCTTCAGTGGAACCGTGTCCTTCCTTTATGTAGTACTAAAAGTCAGCTGGTCCTAGAAAAATTGTTTGAGGCAAAGAGTTCATTTACCTTTCGTTCAAGAGAAGTGATTATCTATGGCTTTCATCTTGATCAGGATGTTTTTGTGAGCTGGTATTCTGTAGTGGGCGTAAACATATGCGTGTATGATTGAACTAGGTGAGAGTCGCCTTAGGCGTAGGGCGTTGGTTGAACTCCAGCGGGAACATCCTGTTCTTTGGGGATCAGTGAGAACACCCATCTCTTCGTAGGCTGCCAAAATGCTCCACTCTTTGGGGTCCTGAAATCCGATTTCGCGATCGAGCCAAGTATGGTATACGAAGGCGTTTACGCGGAACAGTAGTGATGGCGGTGCGAGGGGCAGTAATTGGTTTGCAGAGGACGGGCAAAGACGAAGAAGAAGAGCTCGTCGACAGTGGGCGCGCGTCTACTGCAGAGCGCGAACAGGTTGCCAGAACGGAAATTATTCAAGCAAATGGGTGACTATGAAGTATTCCCCATTGCTGAAGATCTGGCCACGTTCGCGTTTCCACCAAAAAGGTCTCATTTCTTGTTGATAAATAGCATAGGTGTCATCTCCATGCCGTAAAATTTTAGAAGAGAATCTTTCACAGTTCCAATTTAACCATGTTGTTGATGCTTTGCGGGCCAAGAAACCCTCCTTTTCGTCCCTTTAGTGGGTGGAAGTAACATACGGCAGAAATTTTTAATGCATCCCTTCCTTCCTCCCATCCACCACGTTTTTTCCTCTTTTTTTGTCATTGCAACTGTTTTCTTCTTCTTTCTCTTTTGCTCCTTAATGTTCAGCATGAATTTTTATGTAGCCTTCAAGCATGAAAAGCGTTAGGTGCATTTTGCAAGCACACAGAGGTATAATACCCAGTTTGTAAATGTAAGCTTTTGCTTATAACGAGGCAGTGAACAACACGAATTTCTATTTTCGCCTGCGATGGCACGATGAGGTTTTGAGAGCCTATGGCAGAATGCAGAGGAACGACAAAGTAGAGGAGATGGGATCAATACATCCTTGCCGATAAAATCCTCTCCTACCATCCATTCTTCTTTTTAGATATGCCAGTCATACTTCGTTGTCATTGAATCTTCTGAGACAAGGGCTGCGAAAGCTGTTATACCGAAAGTTGTCGATACAAATAAGTAGTCATTTCTTCAAAGCGGCGCAAGGGGGGGTGGGGGGGGGGGGGGGGGGGGGGGGGGAATGGTGGTGTTCGCTGCCTGCAGCCACCACGTCTCGAAACTAATTGCCTGAAGCTAATCAATGACAAATGGAGCAGTATTCAAAGATTACTTATTTCGCTTTGTGTTCTTCTCTTCCATTGTGCTTGTCTATAGAATTGATTGATCAGTCTCAATGAAAAACTCAGTTTTTGGAGTTGTAGGAGATCTCGAAATATTTTCATATTTCATCCGCACTCTGCTTGTTTTTTAAAAGCAAGCTCGAATGTCGTTTAGCTCTCCGAGCGAAGGGGAGAGGATGAGGTTAATACTTACTGCTCGCCTTGCCTTTTCGACGATGAAAGCGATATTAATTATGTGAATTCAGGGCGAGTCGGCGTTCGGAGCGTGCCATTTATGTACCACTAGCGAAACGCATCCAGCTAAGCAGTGGCGCTTCGGATGAGGATCGTGTGGGTGGTAGTGGACAACCATTTGACGCAGCTCACTATTCGGAAAATGCTCGAGAGCGAATGCTGGCACGTCTAATGCGCAGGTCGAGGGAGCAGGATCCCCCATTCACTTCTCACTCCTCCAATAGCGATCCATCTAATGCTGTCCTCGGTTTGTTAATTTTCTAAAAGTTGTTCGAATTTGTTGGTGTTTTAGAAAGATTTCCGTAGGCACATTTTGTGGAATGCTCATGTTTGATTTAGTGGAACGTACCCTCGAGGTTTTTCTTTAGAAGTACTTTACGCATGGGAGCAGAGATACATTGCATTATTAGCATTTGAGATGAATATTGCTATGTTACTTCGAAGCTTTAATTTGATCTTTCGTTCTTTTATTTTAATCTTGTTTTTCATTATTTTATGGCTTGACTTTGTTGTATGATCCACCACAAAGTTGTCTCTGGTAAGATCACAAACTGTTTTGAACATCAGATTTCCGCAGTTTAATCCTAGAAGTTCTCTTATGTAAAGAAATGTCTTATGTAATCTTTATTTCTTTGCTATTGTATTATGTTTTTAAATGACTTATCGGCAAACCTGCGTGAAGACTGAATGTGATAAGATATAAAGAAGAAATTTGAGAGCTTCGAACATGACTTGTTATTCAGTGGAGTTTTTGTTATGAAGATGCTTATGCTTCTCGTGTTGAGTAGGATTTGTTTTAACGAACTGTGGTTGGATTATGGCAGAGGGGCGCTGCTTATTAACTGGAAGGATGTATCTATTGTTTAGAGATTAATATAATGCGAGGTGTTTTGAAAAAGTAATGTAAGAAATATGAGAAGATTCTATGTCAGATAGTAGCTAGCCAATAGAACATACGTAGGAGAAATTTTCAGGTAAAACAAGTATTCCTGCCACGTGCATATTTTTTTCGTTGCCGAATTAGTATCTTGGAGAGTCTTCAAAAGCATGAAGGCTTATATGCGAAGGTGGATTGCAGCTGCTTAACAACACTCATATTCTATCTCTAGAACTTTCTAGCTAGGCCATTTTTGCCTCCTTCTCGCTGTAATTGGCAAACTATGATGCCGGTAATTTATAACGTTAGACGCGTTTTTAGGTGAACTGGTATTTGTTGTGGAGCAGCCCTTGTCAGGGCTCCCACTTGTCGAATCACTCTTCACCAGGCGGCAGTCCCCTGCACGAGATACGAAGCAGCAGCCCTTCTTGAGCCTTTCCCGTCACTCTTCCTCTCCGGAGTATTGCTCAAATCTAAAAAATAACAATGTGCCTTCGAAATGTCTCACTCATGGTTTGTCACACTCTTCTTGTTCATCTTTAGTATGTCTTTCTGAATACGCTACACAAAACTAACTCTGCTAGGAAGGTGAATTAATATGATAGGTAGACAAGAAAGGAGGAGGAAGAAGGGGAGTTGAAGATTTCTGTCATCGTCGATTGCTACTTGCTAGAATTTTTTGAGGAACGAATTATTGGTGCCGATGGTCACTGTCAGTTTCGCAATTTAATTACTTTTGTGCACGGCGCAAATGGGTCGTATCATAAACAGTATAGAAATTGCACAGTATTGATGAGAGCTACTTTTGGTATGATTACCAGGAATTTAAAAGGCTGCATACTTGCCTTGTCCTTAGCTCATGTTCATTGTCGCAGCTCAATTATGCCTTTCACTTTCATGCATAGGTGGACTGGAGGTAGGTTTTGTGAAAGGAAGTTGTGGAAGAGAATGAGCAGGTATAGGAGAGTAGATCTTCGCCATCGGAAAGGACGCAGAAATACGATCTAGGCGTGAGGTATTGCTGGATGTATACGGTGTTCATTGGCCTTGATTGTGGAGGACATAGCAGCTTATAGATCACTACAAGGTGCTCTTAAGTGGCCTATAAGTTTGTTGTTCCGCAATCTGTTAGATGAAGCTGTGCTGAAACGATCTCTATCTTTTTCGTGAAGAAAGTTCTTTGTACTGGCGAACGATTGTAAGTATGCGATTTATAAATTAGGAGAAGGGCTCAATCATAATATTCCCAGCGAATTTTCCAAAATTTATTAGGCATTCGTTTGGCTCATGAAGTATGTGAAGCAGACACCGTTGTTCATGTTGAATATTTGAGTGAAGATTCGAAATTAACCCCAAGGCAAGGGCATTCTTTTTTGAAGCAGTGGGGAGCCAGCATAGGAACCAGTATCGTTTCTTTGTTTTCGCAGACCCTACTTTCGCATTGTCTTGTCGTTGGATGTATGGCGAAGCGAGATGCACGTAGGATTCTGTATATTTTAGAGAAGTTAAATGAGTGCTTAGTTGAGCTGCTGAAATACATGGATGGATGAAAAATTGACTGCATAGTAGCTTTTAGTAGCTGGAATTATTTCGATTCTCATCTGCATTTCCTTCGTTGCACTTCGCTGTTACCATTTGTCATCTGTTAGGGTTTCAGCATTCAACTATTTTGACGGTCTGTTTATAAACAGTTTGCTTTCTTTAGTCATATGATGAGCTGCATATGGCTTCTCTTATGGCACACTTTTACGAGTAACTTCGCCACTGATATGCTTGTTACATTCATTGGCCATTTTTGTTTAATATTAACTGAATATCTTTGCAGCAGCAATTTACTGGCGCCGCATTGGGTGGATTGTGTGCTGCCATTATTTTTGAGTTAATTGCGTTTTGCAGGTATCGGAGAAAGGGCTACAAAACGTGCCCATCAGGATAGCGCTGAAGGGAAGGGTGCTTTTTCGGATGAATTCGAAGATGCCGAATTCACGGCGAGTGTGCTCAATAATTTGCCCACTTCCTATGATGATTTCGAGTCTAAGGTGATACCTTGACCATTATTACTATATGTCTGTGCGAACTTGTTTGATCGTAACGTTCCACTTTTTCTGTAGTACATTCCCGATATGTTTGTGAGAAGTGTGATTACAGCGCTGCTGTACGTAATACCGTATTGCTTGGTTACCTCCATTGAGTGGATTGTAGGTAATATGCTGAGCGCAACAAATCTGGCAGCATTATAGCAGTGATTGTAACTTCAATCAGCAGCATATGTGAAGATGCTTTCTTAAGCGAAACCGCCGATAGTTTAGTGAATGCAATCCAATCAGTGTGTTTTGATATTCGGCAAAGGTTATTGCTTAAGTGGGAATCTTTGGTCGTCTGTGTAAGGAGCTGTACCTTGAGTAATTTTGGTACACTTAACAACTGGCTATGCCGACTTATCGTGGAGTTCAAGGCACCAGACCAAGGGGTCATTCCTTACTACTCAGTGTTCTGCAGATCTCAGAAATCGATACAGTGATTTTGAAAACGTTCCAGCAATGGCAGCAACATCTTACCGACCAGATGTTGCAAATTTACGTGGAGTGTACGTCGCATGCCTAGAATGCCTGTAGTCATCATTGTTTATGTTTGGTGCTTTGCTCACGGTTCTGGTCGTTAGATGCTTACATAAATCTATTCGACGATTGGAGAGAGAGTCCATTGGTCTTGATGGAAATTTAATCAGTGTATTTGACTGTGACCAAATCCATAGTTTTTTGTTTTCTTTTCTTTGCTTTTCTTTTCTTTTTTTGATAAACATACAAATTTTGGGCGAAAAAGTAGATTTGTCCCAGCCTGAGCCAGTGGAGTATTGTATTTTTGGGACACCCTCTCCTTCTTCCCCCTGCTTCACACCTCCGACCCCTTCCGCCCTTCCTAATACCCAGTATTTTTTGTCTTTTTAGGGAAGAGGACATTTCTGTTCTATTTCATGAGAGACGAGAAAAGTTTTTAATGAAAAGGAGACAATTTGGCTATCTTTATGAGACACTTTTTCACTCTGTTTTGAGTCGTGATAAGCTGTTCGGAATTTGGTACAGATGGAAAAGAAATCTTTCCTGTGATTAACGAATGCAAGGCGAACCCAGATTAGCACAATAGGGCCAGGGTAATTTGTTCGAGTGCGACTTGTGTAGGCACCACGGTCTAATTGGATGTTCTTAAATGCTGCTTGTGTTGTTACTCTATGAACTAGTGAGCCTTTCCAGACATTTCAGGAGTTGCATCTGAAGCTCGAGCGGAACATGTCGAGTCCTCTTATATCCTGTCAGAGTCCTGCGACGGACTGCGGCCGTTTATCTGCAGGCTCGAACTCTACAATCACTTCTACAATGCATCCCATATTGGATAGTAATAACATGCAGCCAGATGCAGAGGATCTCGAGGTGACTGAGTATTGTTGCGTAGAGATAAGAAGTCTGCTTGTGGATGCGATTTAAGAAATCATCTCTTTAATTTTCTAGGCGTTATGGAAAGGTAAAGTGAACCTGAATACGTCAGTATAAGGATTCGCTAGTGCGGTTGTTTGATTAGAAGCAGCGGTAAAGATTCGTTGACCTCATTTAAATTCGAGGAGTTGAATGAAGTTTGGGCTCATTTTTATTACATTCTTGAAGCTTGCTCTGCTTAAACTCTGTGGTAATTCTCTTGTTCCATCATGCTCCTACTCTATAATATTTTATGCTCTTATGTAAAAGTCGGCAGTTTCTTTTTACAGTGTTACGGACTCTCTCGGGTCATCCTAACACTGTTTTTGACCGCGACAAGTTTTCGTAATAGCAATGAAATTCGGCTATGATTGTTATGTGGAGTCGAACTTATGCATGGAAATGGAGAGCTTGAGAGTTAGAGATTCGTAGCGCTGCAATCTCTGGTATTCTGAGGTTCTCAAAACGAAACTCTTTGCACAGATTCTGTGTTTAATCGATGGTCCGCTAATGTGTGCCATAATCGATGGGCATCTATCATCTCTTTTAATGTTTTGGTGAAAAAACGTTTCGAGCAGTATATTGCCCCCAACGTTCGCTAAGCGTTCAAAAGGATTTGTTCTTGTTTAATTTTTTAACGAGTCTGTTCAGCGAACATGAACGCAACCTGTGCATGAGTTCAGAGGGGTATTTGAGTTTGCGTAGAGGGAGTGCAGGTTGTGGAAGAGGCAGAGTGTATTGTCATGTGGCAGTGATGTTTGTGCTTTTCCATGTCGGTCGTGATCAATCGATGAATACAGGTTCAAAAGGTGTAAGTTGATCGCTTATTTCGGACGACGCTCTAGCAGGTGCCGCTCTGGAGCGTCGTCTTACTTGCGACCTTCTAGGCAGTTGCATTCATCGCAGAAAAGCGCCTATCCTCCTCACTAGTCATGTCTTTTATTTGGCGAGTGCTGTCGTATAGGTGACAAGATTTATGTTGGTCTATTTGGCACACGTTGTTTTATTGTTTGTTTTTAATGTGATGTAGAAAGGAGGGACATACTAGGCAGCGGATCGCTGCAGTTAGGCTAGGAGGAAGCCAAGACAGGAATGTTTCGCGTTCGCATTTTGCCGAAGCTCAAGTTTTTTAATCCGCTTACACCTTACTCAATTATGATTAAATTCGAAATTAAACTTTCGCGTTCATATTAGCACTAAGCTGATCACTTACAAGGTGATGGCTCTTAGTACCGTAAAGTTGATAATGCTCTTTCGAGTGTTCTTTTAGTTTGCCAGTTAATAGCAATTTTCGGATTGTGGATCTCATAGGTTTGAATTTGTGCTTCAATCGATAGATGCTTCTAAATCGTTACGCAGGCGATTGGAGGGTTGACTGGAATAGTTGACATGACGTTCAAGAAATAATAGTTGCTGAACCAGTGCATCCACTACTCTTAGGCAGTTTAGAGGAACGAAGTTTCCTGTCGGTTAGTGTGAACGTTCTGCCAGCGATTCACGTTCTGGCCGATTCCGTCAGCGGTGAAGTTTGACCGAAGGTTGCAATGTTGCAACGATTAACTGTGTTCTGACAATTTCGAGTTCATGAAGAATATTAAAAAAAGCGTATTTTATGCCATTTGCAGTTCCCATGCCATTTATCTTTCATATTCTATTCGGACTAACATTCCTCAAATATTTTTTTCTCAACGTTTTGATAATTGTTGCTTGGCTTTAACGACATTAGCAATTCACTCAGTGTGAATAGCAGAGCGTTAACAAGAAAATTCTTATATATGAAACGTCCCCCTGCGCCATACGTATATGGATATACCTGTATTGTGATCGTATTATATACCAGCGAACTAATGAAATGGGCTGAGAAATAACCCGTGATACTATGAGGGTTTTTTTCTGAAACTTTTTCTTTCTAACTTTTCATGAAACAACAGTTCGCAATACGATAGCACAGTAGGTGACAGTGTGATGCTTGAAGGTTGCGATGATCAACGAATCGTTCGAAGAGCAGCAGAAGCAAACGAAATTATACGAAAATCCAGACTTGAAGGATCTTTTCTATTCGCGTCCGAATATTGCTGAAGATGCGGATGCCGTTTTGCACTCATCACGTGATCGACTCCCCTATGCGGTTGCTATTAGTGGATCGGAACTAAATAAAGGAAAGCAGGGCACTGTTGCTCGATATATTCCGCATGCTAACCATCGTTTTACCCCGGGTACGTGAATATTATCATTTTCCATGTCGAATTTGTGGCACCACTTTTTAACGTGCAAATTCTAATGCAAGCTTGATGAATAATGAGATTGTTTCAATCGATGAAGTGTCTGAGTTGATGGCATTGCGTTGCGGTATGCGTAGAGGAGTGTTGCCATCTTTCCCATCTCTACCGCTACTGGAACGCAGTGATCCATCTGAAGCAAGCTATGAGTGTGATAAAGCTTTAGTTTTTAGAGCAATAAGTGGAAGGAGGCTGCCGATGTTGGGACGATCAAGTATTGAGGCGATCACCTTGCTGTAAACATAGATTTCAGCATGTCAATACAAGTGCGATAGAGTATCCCGGTTTTTTTTCTTCAGTTGCTAAAGAAAAATTTTGAGCACTGATGTAGTTGAAGCACATGAAATGCTTCTGAGTTTTACAGATTACCATTACTTTTTAAAGTTTTTGTGGCATGAGGGAGGAAGGCAAGTCGATGCTGTTCAATTGACATTTGCAAATTTGCGCCCGGAAGTGGCAAAAGATTATATAAAATAAGCTTTCACAAGCAGCAGACGTTGCTTCCCCGTTTTTTTCGGATATATTTTGACTGAGAGATGAAGAACTTGGAAGTTGTGATGTTGATGTGGCAAACTGGTTAAATAGGGCAGCGATTGAAAAGTGTTTGCGCACATAAAGAAACTAACGTCGTAAAAACACATGTTGCCAGTTGAATGATATGCGAATGGTTTGTGTTATGTCGAAGTAATCCGGACTGCAGTGCAGATGTATGGTAGGTATACTGTGTAATCTTCGAAGACAGTCTGCGCCAATGACGCAAAATTAACACTTCAGCAGTTTCCGATCAGCATTTTCTGTAATAATCTGTACCAAAATTTGGCCATGTATTCTTTTGAATTGACCGATATAAAGTTTCAAATGTTTATTGGCCTGTATGTTGCTGTCAGTTAGAATATGAAAATAGTTTTGCAAAATTGTGGAGGTGATTGCTTCCATCTACCTACTTTCCAAAGCAGTTCTTAGACACTTTTGTAGTTCGGTGAGTTGTGGTGAAAAGGCCGACGGTGACGGGATAAGCGCAAACTTCTTCGTTCTTCTAGAGAGAAGCTCCAACGGTTTTTGATTCATTCTTCGAATTTCTCTTGTTCGTATCTCTCATGCGACAGGAAATGCCGATTTCGCAAAAAACCAATATAAATCATCGTTGCAGTGTTGACTCCAAACTCTAGTGAGATGGTCGCAGAGCGGTGCTCCCCATCAGCAAATTATCGGGAGGTGCTTGCTGAACGACGGCCTTTCGATCCACTGTTCAGGAATTCAGAAAGTAATGACAATGGTAGGTGAAACTTTATGATTATTGGTAGATTTCAATCTGCAGTAGTACCGTTGTCAGCTGCACGATGTTTTTTGAGAGGAGCCGGTCAAGTGAACTATCTGTTGCAGAAGGTGGATCTCCATAAGCATGATAAAGGATTGGTGCGTAATAATAATATGGCAATACAGCTTCAACTATGAATGTAGTCTACCATAGCTACACTGTTTTTTGTTCATATGGTATACACAAGAAAAATGACGCGTTGTTTTCGTTTTTTAATATTTCTTTTCATCCTTTTATAAGTCTTCTTCACTTGCTGTTTTTTTTTTCATTTTATTAATAATCATTGGTTAACGTCGAGTAATAATAATGTGTTGCTTCGCGAATAAAGAAAGACTTCATGCGACTAGAAGGGAATGTTTTGAATGGCTTCACCTGAACTACACATGAGTATTTGTCATCTTGATGTAGGCAAAATTACCCCATGTTGGTTTTCATGTAGAAGCGGTGCAAACAATCGTTTTATGTATCTGCTAAAGAGGCACGTATGCTTCATTGCATTGCACATCTCAACTCTACCTCAGTTTTTCTATTTTTGCATGTTTTGTTTTTGTTCGTCGTTCAGATTGTGAAATCGATGCTTGGCACGCGTAGATTGTTGGTAATGATTTTGCACGGATTATTCAAATACGAAAGCACGATAATTGCCGCTAGAAGAAAGGAATGCGATTTATGTTTGCACAGATAAATGTGCGCGACTGGTGTATAATGCCTGTAGTGACAGTTAGAAGTTGGAATGAGTAAAGTGATGTTGTTCTCATACAGCAATCTGTCGCTGGATTGATGGCCAGCGGAGTATTTAATTTTGAAACAAACAGAGGCAAACCCTTCTTGCCCGAACTCAGTTAGAAGAAAGTCGGATGCAACTTTCGGTTTTTTCAGGAAGTAAGCCGCGATAATGCGCTAAGCAAACACCGGAAAAAACTGAGGATTTTACAGTTTAAAGAAAAGTCCCTTGAAATGTAATGTTGTAAGTCAGGACATTTTTTGCAGGGATCTAGTAAGTGAATCACAAGTTTTGGCCAGAAAGCTGATTAGCGAATTTTTTCTAGACCTGCAAGGTTTTAAGTTTTCAAAAATTTTAACCGTTTTCCTCACGAAAACTCCATATTCTATGCTTATATATGACCTTATGCAAAAATAAGCGTTAAAATATTCAACGTGACAATTCTATTCTCATAAAAAAATCTCTTTTGGAATATTAAAGTTTCCCGAGAAGGTCGTCATGCACACGTATGATTCGAGTCGTGTGTGTGTTGTCGTTTCTTATCGATTTTGCGATCAACTATTTACGAAATGTGGGATCGATTATTGCAGAGTCAGATGATGAATTTGGTGACGCGTTAGATGGTGGCGACGTAGCCGATTTCGATGTTGAGGAGATGATTCTCGACGAGTCAACCCTGAGACGTGGTAACCTTGTTGAAAAAATTTTCCCCTGCCTAATTTCATTGCCGTGCGGCTGCCCAGTGTAAAACCGGAAAGCTGTTTCCTCTAACAATGTTTTTGAGTTCAACGATTTCTCAGATCTCCCAAGCACAACATTTTTGAAATTGGTTCTCTTTCTAATATGATTCATGTCTTCGGAGATATCTGCAAAGTTTTGAGCTTAGACGAAACACGAAGTTTGATAGCCGCCAACGTTTTGCAGTTGAAAAAAAATGTGACGCAGAACGAGTTCTGCATTCGCACTTCAGTGCTATCCCTTCTGTTCACGTTTCTCTCGTTCTCTTCTTTCATTGTTTATCTGTTTTGAATAGGGCATACTCACTTGCAGCTCATCGCTGTGCTTTTCGCGAGTTTCTGTCTAACTGCATAGGAATCAAAAAAGTGCCGTTTTCTAAGCGAACGTATTTTTTCGTTGTGCACACATCAAATGTGTGAAGTTTTTTTCGTTTTCTTTTGCTAAACGATTACTGAAACTCTCGTGTGATGACGATCTTCTTGCATTGCGTGCACCTGCCCAACCCCTCAAACTCTTTCTTCTCGTCTTTTGCAGCTCAAACAAGACTACGAGAGGAGTTTTGTTTGTTTTGTTTTTTTTTCTTACTTCGGATTACTGTTCATCTTTTCACATGAATTATCAGTTCACCGTATTTAATTTATTTACGTTCCGCAACCTGGCATGTCCACTTAGTCGGTGAGAAAATCAAAAACATGTACTGATGCTCTACGCTGAAATCGTTTTTCTACACATTGGCGGAGAAGGAATGTCTTTGCATGTAGCTAGCTTTTTAGTATCGATGTGTTCAGCGTTAATGTTTCGTTTACTTTATTTTCACTCCATCTCCCTTTTCAACTTCAAGCTGGTAGATATAGAAATTGAAAAGTTAGTGCAAGTAGATTAGAAATTAATGCACGAAATTGGGAAATAACGATGCACATAAATTTAAAAATTTGGAGTGCTACATAAAAATATGCCAGAATTCATAGAAATGAGAGAGAACGGGAAGAGGGTAAAAATGTGGGGGGTACTGGTATATTTACCACCTCTTCTATCGCAGAATTCCCTTCTTGGAAGGGGAAGGCGAGAATAAGAGAGGGGGAATGGGAAAGAGTGGGAAAGTATTTCCCAATGAAATTGAGTAAAAGCTGTTGAGGAGCATGTAGAGATTAAAATTCCACCTCGCAATGCAATGAAATTTTTTTTAATATTCATAAGCTGCAGTAAGATTTTACAAGATCGATTGCGACCAACATATAAAGTGAGTTAATATTAATATAATCATTGTTCTACTGTCGATTTCCCCAGGGATTGATTTCTTCAATACTTTTTTCTCGCTTGCATCGCATTGTATGGGATCAACACCTTGGCTTTTGTCTAAGATTAAACGCTTTTAGCTTCGCGTGGATCTGCATTTGACACCTTCAACGACCTGCAGTCACCACACGACGGAATGTTAAAAGAATCAAGGCGTGATTTTATGAAAATTCAAAAAAGTGCAGCTATTCCCATAAGAGAAGCTCAAAAGGTAAATTTGAATTTCCACTTCAGATTGGTCTTCATCACCCGGTTTCTTCTTTTAAAAGTCTCCCTGGTATTTATCTATCAGAAATTTTTTAGGTCAGTCTGTCCCATACACCCATCTGTCTTTCTCTGTCTCTATCTTTCCTGTTTCTGTGGCTTTACTATGTGCAGTTCTTAGTGGTGTTTTTACATCACTTTTATCCCCCTTTCCTTCCGTTCATATCGCTAAATGCAAACTCTAAGATCATGCTTTTTCATTTTTATAGTCTGGTTGCATACTCGGCTTGTTGCTATCCACCAGTATAGAGGGGCAGGGTAAGCACTAAAATGAAATTCATTGCCAGAGTCACTTGTGTAGTGTGTGGTTGGGAAGTGTTTCGAAGGCCTTGCCAGAGTGCTTGCTGTAACCACTTTCAATCATCGGGGCTAATCTTGGCCAGCCACACTGCTAACAGCGGCTTCATTCGAGTATCTCATACTTTGGTGTAGTTCGTGCATTCGAAAATAAGTCTACAGTGAGGATCAGGAGCGGGCGTCGATTCGTGGTAATTAGGCATTTTCATCACTTGTGCAGGGAGGCCCCTAGAACCCGCTGTGCGCTGGTCGTAGAAAAAAATATGTGCTCGTTAATTCAGATACAGAACACACACATATTATGCAATAACAGACGAACACTGTTCAACTTAGTGCATGTCATTATCGCGGAGGTGTTTGCAGGTGTTTGCACAGCTTATGAGGCTATGCGGCAAATGTGAAGGTGCTTTGTGCCAACTGTTTAATCTCTTGTCTTACGTTAGATCCTGCTTTGCTTGGAAAATTGCAGTGAGTAAGGATCTCATGAGTATAGGACCTTCGTAAAAATTCATTGACGCTGCTAATAATTTGTGTATCCTACATTATGTATGCGGAAATGTAAAAAGTTGTCTTTACTAGACAAGTGTTTTTTGTTAGAAGCCTCTGGTGCAGATAAAAAATTTGGGCGGGGGCCCAGTCATCACATTGCTTTATTCGCTAGTTGCTTCATTTTTCCCCATCCCCCACCCCTTTCTCTTGCCCCCTCCCCTTCCTCGTGGAAAACATTCTGCTCTCCCTTACTAATAAATAAACTTATGAGATGTTTGCTGAATGATTTCCTTAAAAAATGTTTTAAGTTGCTGATTCTTGGCTCGGCTGATGAAAAAATGGACGCGACTGAAGCGCTTGCTATGGACGTCGTTGAAAGTCTTTTCAGCGGGAGTGGACCCTTAGGACATCGATCACCGTGCACTCCCAACCAGGTCTCTTCAACGTTATAAAGCTGACTTGAAATTGTATAGCAGTTAATGGCGTTCATCTACGTTCTTGGAGACTAGTGAGAAGGCGGAGAGTTATATTCAAACTGAAGTTCAACGGTTACAGTTATCAGAATCTCACCGTCTTTCATCCGCTCTTCTCTGCTACCCCAACCCAATCCCCACACCGTTCCTCTGCTGACTACCCNCCCCCCCCCCCCCCCCCCCCTCTCAATGTTCAAAAGTGTCTCTTCCTTGCCAGCATATTAAAATTACGGAGAAATTCTTTAATTCCTAGAACATTTTTTAGTAGTACCGTGCTAAATGCTGGTAAGAAAATTTTAACACGTCGTGTTCGTGCCGTTCTCTTTTCTGTCCTCTCTTTTTGGGAAAACAGCTGCTGTAACGGAACATCGAGTCGTGTCTTGAGTGTTACAAAAGGAAGTTAATGTTTATATTGGATTGAGTTATGATGCATCAACTAGTTGGTCACATTTCAGATAAGCGTTGCAAATGTGTGAGCATGCCTTTCGTCCTCTATGTGATGGCATTTGTGAAATGTTAATAGAACAGCCGAAACACTGCAGTACGCTCGCATTAAACGCAATATTGTGGTGTTCAATGCGAACGCATCATGACAACTACTTTTTTGTAGTTTGTTTTGAGTTTTTATGTAAATTTTGATTTCTATCGTTTTTATGAGATTTCATGTGATCGCTGCAATAAGTTTACTGATTGACGCTGTCACTCTGCGTTTTGGAAACATTGTTTTTCGTTAGGGACGATTGTTTGTTTGTGTTTGTGTATGGTTTTCCCGTCAATAGGGATGCAATGAGGATATCAGAGCCAGGAATACTTTGTTTGTTTTGAATGACAACCGCATTATTAAGCATTTGGAACACTGCAATGGAATAGGAAATTGACGATGAAAGAGCGAGTTGCGCGTTGTGGGAAGGGTGAGAATTGCAATAAACAGGAGCACGGAACGAGTTATCGAACACATTCAAGCAATACGATTAATAAATTGCCCAAGCGCTTAAACGTAAGTGGTCAGCAGATGGTCAACGAAATCGATAGGGCAACAGCATGGAGAGCGAATTATGGTGTAGCGATATTCTGGCATAGCGGGGAATAAGTCTTGTTTATATCGCGAAAACTTCTGTCTTGGTGAGTGAATGACGACATGGTCGGCTGATGTCAAGGATTTGCGCGCAGAATGAGAAGGGAAAACGAAGGTCTTTTGGTTTTTTGGTCTTGTGGGGCTTCCTATTGAGTCGATCACTAAGTAACAATCACACAACTGTAGGCAATGACGGCACATGCGGAGGGAACTGATCGTCGTCGAAAGGTTTGGACATGGGATTCGTGAGGAACTGATTGGCGGTCAAAAGCAGATCGCTTATCCAATGCGATTACGAGAAATTCCGCGAGCGCGAAAGGCCTTTCATCCTTAGTTACTATGAAACTGCTGAAAGTTTTCATAATTCACGACTTCCGCAGTCAGCAGATATATTCTCCATCATAGTTATGGTCAGATGTTCCATTGTAGCACTTCGAAGAAGAAAACGATAATCACAGCTGTTGTGAGTAACGCGGGTAAGGCTTCTCGAAGTCTGCAGAGGAAAACGACGTAATTGTGGTGTCGATTTCCTTGCAGCCGGAAAATGTGTCCGTGGGGGTTGATCGCTGCTAGCAGCTGACCACACCGGTGCTCAAGGAATCTTGCTGTAATAAGGTACTTGTGCAATACTGACGAGTGCGACTATATTCAGTTGCAGTTAATGCTCTAAATGGAAGAAGCACTTCAGCTAACAGGAAAACACAACAATCCCGTCGTCGTCCTGTATACCCCCATACACTGATCATCTTAGGGACGAAACAACAGTCAAAACAGGCGATCTCCGTCAGCAATCTTCGCGCCTTTCCCTCCGTTGCCTCATGTTTCAAATTCTGCACTTACAACAGCCGCATAACGCACATGCACGTGACACATTGGGTCCAAACTAGAAGTTTTGTTGCGATATGTGTTATGAGCATAATTTGCACCAGTTTTATTTGGTATTCGATTTATAGTTTCACAGGTGTCGAGTGTGGACTGTACTCTTTCCATGACCGAATTGTGTACAGTTTTCAATACCGCTAGAATCAGTCTCCGTTGTATTTGCAAACTATATCGAAACTGCTATGCGTCATTCCCGTATGTTGCATCGTTTTTGAAGTACCTACGCAATCGGTTGCTTTATCAGGCGGAATTGCAAGGAACATCATTGTAGTTTTCGATAGCATGCGTTTATATTTATTTACGAGTCCATTCAACAGCACTTCGGCGCGATGATGCATACTTCTGCATTCAGGGTTGACGTGGTTGGTCATCCAACAAAAAATTGCACGATTCAATCTGGCGTCGCTAATTTGCATATTGCTTAAGCATTGTGCATAAGTGCTCGAGTTTTCTGTTGTCATTGCGTGGCATTTGCTTGCTGAGCGGTGTGTCGTATACTTTAGGTAGTGTATATTTAGCTGCGCTTGCAAGTGTATTCGATTGCCTATGTCCGAAAGAGTACGCTGCATTGCGTTTTGATGCGTTCAGGATTACGCTTCTACAGGCATTAGACTGAAGCACCGTCACGAGTTATCTTCAGTTTTTACTTGGAGAGTGTGAAATTGTAGTCGGTGTATTATTCTAGGGTGGGTGTAATTGAACTCGAGGACAACCGACGGTAGAGGTAGTGGTCGTAAGCTACAAGCGGGGCAGCGGGTTTCGGCGGTGGAGTACTGTTGTCAAGGCAAGAGGGGAGTGATAAGGGGAAGGACACAATCCTGTTCATCGTGCTGTTGAAGTCAGACGTAAAAGATGTATAATAGTCGTATGCCAGTCGCAACACAAACTATGATTATATTCTTTTTTTTTCGCGAATCTGCTTGATTTACAACTTTTAAAGAATTTCATGGTGGAGTTTTGTTGGTTTCTTAATCGAACACATCTCGGGAAGAAAGTATTTTGCAGTTAAATTTGGGCATTTTTATATCGTAGTATATATTTGGCCGCATTATTGAGTTAGCGTGCTGCTCAATTTTTGTTTCCTTTAGATGATTTACTGTTAAATTGGTCTTTCAATTTTCGCATATTTATTTTTCATAGATTACAAGTGTGATTGAGGATATATTTGGCTGTATTAAACTCATTCATGAAAGCTTTCTTTTGCGATGTTCTGTGTTTCGTTTGTTGATTAGTTTGTATTAACCTGGAGAGGTAGTGGTCAGCAAAGTGAGCGAACGAGCGCGGTTCGCTTCTTGCAGGGTATGCAAATTCGCTCACTGTCTGTGCGATAAAGTCAACGGTGATTGGATGAAGCGGCATTATACATGCAAACTCAGTTGGCGTGGCATTCAACAACTCAGCATATTGAATGCTACTTTAGTATGCAAATAAGCAAATAAATGGATACGCGCATGTACGGATGAGCGCTAGGGGTTTTTATGTAGATTTATTTTATTCGTCTTTCATCGCTTCGATAGGCGAGCTTACGTGAGGTTGTTCGTTTATTTTTGAAGTAGACAATGGGCTGGTTTCCTTTGTGCTTGGCGCAGTTATCTGAGTGTGATTTGGATGAGCTGTTCAGTTTATTTAGTTCAGAAGTTTCCCGTTTCAGGTTGTCATGTCTGATGTCGTAGAAAGCGCAGATCACGAGAGGTTGAATGAGTCAAACGAGGTTTCGGCGCCTTCTGCTCAAAGCGTTGACGACGCTTATCGCTCGTCTTTAGCAGATGGAAGTGCGTCTGTTGACCAAGCCGAGAAGGCCAAGGTGGAAGCTGATGCAACTCCAGTCGACTCATGGGAGGAGCTGGATACCGAGGACTTCGATCTTAGAGTTGGAGGGGTCTGTCTTTCATGCTTACTTTTCGTGTTTCCATTCTGGTTGAATAATCTTCCTGAGGGCTGTGGATCCTGTGTTGAAGCTTTGGAATATGGGTCGAATGTGTTGTCTCAGATGTTAAACGCCAATTATGCAAAGTATTTTTAAATGAGTGGCAAGATGTGGGCAAGTATGCTTCAGTTCCTAGGCTGCTATGCGTGATTCTTGTTGCCGATCTTCGCCCTCCTCCACCCCTCACCACCGGCCCTCTGCAATCTTCCTTAGGATGAGCCCTGACGACAACACATCGCTAATCGTGCGGAGGCCTCATTATGGCAAAGTTGATGCTGTCATGGAGCTATGAATGGTGGTGTAGGAAGAGGAAGGGGGAGGTGGAGGGGTCCAACCTGTAAAAGGACGTCCAAAATGTTGATTTTACCAGTGGCATGTGGTTTTTAGATCAAGTCAGCAATGGAGAAGGTGAATCTGGGAAAGCCAAAGATCGATTATTTCGCACCGCCGCCGCGTACTGTGGCAGTCTGGAACGATAAGGAGCTGCCTCATGTTCTAGAGGCTCACGCTATTCCCTCGCGCTTTACTCTGGATGATGTGAAGAGTGAGCTGGCAAAGTTCGACTGTGCCGATGTTACATTCCAGAAAGTGAATGACACCAGCTACTTGATCAACTTTTCGTCGGTTAATGCCGGTCAGCCTTTATCCAACGACAAAGTTGAGCATTGCTTTTGAGCTGTTTATTGCTCATTGGTTCCATTACAACGTCTCCTTACGTTCTCGCAATCGAGCGTTTGTTTTATATCTGAAAACACTGTCGTCGGTTACATTAATTTTTGCTCTCTTATAGGTTTTCGTATAAATGCAACTCTAAAAACACATAAAAACCGCTTTGTGACATTGAGACTGTTTCTGCATCCGCGTTGCTGATATGCATGTTTGATCCTTCGTTGACTCATTCTGATATCTTTTGCATCTATGTTTGGAATTAATCCGTTTTTCACTTTCAGGTTTTCACATTGTTTATCACCCCTTGGAATAGTCAGTCGCATTCGAATGAGGGGTAGGAACGGGATTGAGAATAGGGATCAGAAGGATTTTATTTTTTTGGGGCGAAAATTTTGACCTCAAATCTCTGAGATTCTCTACCTTTTAGCATTCACGAGTTCATTCAGTAGTACTAGGTTCGTATTCTTGCTTGTACAATATTCTATTTTCAGCAGTGAAGGCACTGATGGAAGCCCGACAGGGGCATACAAGTTCCTGGCTGCATTTGCGTGTGCTAAGCGACGCTTCCTATGAGGCTCAGGAGGTTGCACGCAAGAACGCCGGTACACTGGTGCCGCATAAGCCGCGTCCTAAGACGACTGCATTGGTGGCACGACGTTTAGTAGAAGGTGCGCTTGGGGTTCGTGCTCCAATCTCAAAGGAACAACGAAAGGCTGAAAGGCAGCTTCTTAACGATGCGAGAGGTTTGATTTTGGTTATCGCTGTTAATAATCCAGAACGATGCAGTAATTTACTCATATTACATCTGTACTCGTTTCAAGAAGTGAATTTGGTGTCTTCCCGCAGGCTAACCCTCTTCCTATATTCTTGACTCTTGCGGATTACGGCGATTTGCAGTTGCTTCCAAGGGGGTGCAAAATGAAAAATGTGGAGAGTTTTGTCTTAGGGATAATATGGATTTGCACTGAACCATATGCATTATAGTCAAGAGCTTCCATTGTTCGGCCTTGCCTAGTCTCTGCAAGTCAGACTCATACCTGCAGTGTCGAATGCGTTCACCCGCCGAGTACTAGTCTCAGAGAAGCTTCACATTTAGAGTTCTGGAGTTATGATATCCATTATGTTTGCTGTATCGGATGGGGTTGGCGTACCCGCATGACCTGCTTTGTCTTTATTAGTTAATGAGGCGAGCAGTGGTATGTATCGGAGTTGTTATTTGATGAACCCTACATTACAGAGTGGTGCGAACGGTTTTTGCATTTTTGGGTAGACGTTGCGAGGGAAATTAGTTATCTCAGTAATTCTAACATTGCAGTTTTTAATGTGCAAGATAAGTGATCCATCAGAGGGCCTTCTTAGAACTAGATGAAAGATCTTTGATGAATGAGGTCCCTCGAGAATACAACTATAAGGTGTTAGAGAGGGTCTTTGTAGGGTGGTATTTAATGTTGGAAGTTTCGAACATAAGCTGGTTTTTCTGCACTCCTCCTTATTAGTTGAAGTTTGGATTGTGCCGAGCTGCTGTTCTACAGCCTTCTTCTTTTTGCCAAATTTCTCGACGTCTTGGTAGTGTGACCGTTGTTTTAACTTATATGGCGAGGGATGCTACTTATTTAGACATTTCTTTTTGCAAATGCCAAAGGCTTGATGGTTTAATGAGCCCTCCACTTCGTATAAAGTGGGCTTGAGGATTTCGATCATTGAAACATTCGTTAGTTATTACGAGCTACAGCTTTAATGCTATAAGCAGTTGCTGCCGTCTTTTTGAAAAATTTGGGATGTAGGGAAATTGACTCCGAAGATAACTTGGAAATCAAATGTGTTTCTATTCGAACAAGCACGTCCCACTGCGCCAGTAGTGTTTAGTATGAATCGATTATCGACGTAGACAGCAGCTGTCTATAATAGATGTGAAGATGTGGCGATCGCCTCGACCGAGAGTTCACATCTCTGACTTAATGGGTTACTTACTCATATTGGGCTGTTAATATTGTATAGTTAATTTCAGAGCAGAAAAAGGCGATCGCGGCTCTCTGGGAGGACAATCCTTGAACTTGTCGATATTAATGCTACATTCTTTTCGTTATTGTGCCATAGCGGCGATTTGTTCTGAAAAGAAAAAAATTATAAAAACAACAACAAAAATAACGAAAATTATTCGCTACACCGTAGCAGTTTGCCATCATCTGATTCGCTTGTTGTTGTATTACGCCGTTTTTCACCTCTTTTCTTTATTTCTTCCACTTTCTAATGTATTCCCCGTCCATTCATTTGTCTCGTCTGCTCTCTTTGTCCATGTGTACAGTTCATTTCTTCTGTTTAACTTTTTTCCATTGTCGAAGCATGTTGTGGATCGCCGACAGGGTGAAGGGCTTCTTGGTGTTTGTTGTGTAAGAGTTTGCACCAGCCCGGTGGGAGGGGGCACGTGCTGTTCTGCTGTGTGTTGTGTGCAGATGACTTTTTTTTCTAGCAAGCATTGCGGCGGCTTCCGAATTGATTTCATTTTGAAAAGCTCATCGATAAAATGTTCCGTTATTCATGGAGGTGATGGTTGTTTATTGAGCTCAGATTTGTGTTCCTTAAGAGCGCATCTTCTATGTAGTAACGCCTGTTGGTTAGGTCGCCGTCGATGCGCTGCATTTTTCTTTTCTTTTGCACGGGCAGGCCGATTTTGGGGTAGTTGAGTTGCTGCTCGATAAAGGTCTGCGGCATGTGAGTTGCGCTAGTCGGGTTCGATTTCGGAGGTCGTCGAGGCTCACTGAGCTCATTGAGGCATCACATCCACCTATGGCGGCGGGCAGGTTGCAGCGAATCGTCGAAGCAACGGTGTTGTGCTTGCAGATGTTGCGTTATTTTTACCGCTAAAGCTATGTGCGCTCTGGTCATGATTTGCTATGTGTGGATAGTTTTAGCGGCAAATATGCAAAATATTTTGTGTCAGATAATGCATGTCTTCACTTTTGGCACATTTTTTTTTTTTTTTTTTTTAGTGCTTGAGAACAGAGGGGTTGCCTTTTTTCCAAAGTCGATCTCTTGAAAGCGCGAGGCTTCGATTATCCCAGAAAATACCTGTAGGACTGGAAAAATGAGTTATGGTACCTTGCCGCTGTAATGGATGCATCCAAATGTTGATGCGGAAAATTGAGCACCCAGTGCGCTATGCTCGCACATTTGTTCTGAGGTTTGCATGTACCGAATCGATTACCACGAACATTGTTTTCCTTTCATAAAATTTTGGCTCGGTATGCTGGCACTTTGCGGAGAATGAAGCGCCACATCGGTAGCGGGTTTGGCGATTGCATGACTTGCAAGCGCGGTGGGAATGTTTCGTGTAGATCGCTGTTGTTGTCTTCGTTTTTACCAGCCATTACATGGGTGCTTGTTTAGTGTTGCGCTTCTGTGCGCGCCAATTTGTGCGGCTGTCGTGTACATGCATGATTGGCTAGTGAAGTGGAGTTTTGCGCGAATCTGATGAGCAAAAATTCGAATAATACCAGATTCGACGCCTCACTTTGCCAGTATAAATGCTTGCCAGCCATTGATCCACTTAATGTTTGATGTGGGTCATCGCAGGTATCTGTAACAATCCGTCAGATATACCGTATTTGACGTACATGCTAACGAGGAATTGATTTCTTCATTGCATCTGCATATATTTCTGTAGGTGCGGCTATTTATGAGCAGTTATGTAGAAGTTATGATGCGAATTCCTCGTTTGTATTCTCTTATCGTATATTAAAGTCAGTAGTTCGGCAGCTGTGTTAACAACTGCAACAAGTGAGTTAAAGGTTCATTATAGTTTGTGGACGTATACGTGTTGTCGTTCTTGTGACTGTTCGATTGGAACTAGGGAGATATGGGTATATATGAAAATCTAAGAAGATGGCAGGTTATCAAATAGGATGGTGAATGGGAGAGGGAGGTGTGGGTTTTCTAAAGGAATGGTTGTCGGCTAGGTGGTGCGTATCAGTTGGCGGGCGACGGTGCTACGTTTTGTTGTAATCATGTCGTTGCATTCGTTGTGATGTTTCGAGTGCTTTTTAAGGGCGAGTTTGTGCTGCGCATGCGCCCATTTTCTGCACATTATCTGAATGGGATTGTTTTTTTTTTTCACGCGAAGATGACAACGGCGTATCACTTTTTGTCCTAGTTGTACGGGGATGTTGTTTAGATGGAGTGGCACATTTGCCTAGAATTGGTACGTGTTTGCTGAAATTGTAGCCTCTTTATCTTTGATCCGGTGAAAAGAGGAATGGACAAGCACTGAACTTGAGTGGTTGTCGAATAGGAAAGTTTACTGATGGCTAGGTGCACCTAAGTGATTTTGTATAACTAGAAAGCAGCTCTCACTGGGGAGGCAAGCGGTGAAGGTAACAGAGGATTGCTTAGCAGCACTGGGATTCACCTCTAATATTTTCCTGAAAATGGGTTTAGTGGTATGCTGGGCGATCGGCTGTGGGGGTACTAGGGAGTTGTCATCTTCTGAGGCTGTTGACTGTGACGGAATCCCTGTTTAACAGCTTCGGTTGGTGCGTACGTTACACAGAGGCTGTGCTGGAACGACTTCAGAGCTGACAGCGTGAAAGTGGTGGATTGGAGATGCGTGTGATTGTACCGTCAGGCGTAATGCATGAGCTGTGGCTTGTTGTCTGCATTGTTGTCAGTAGTTGCATTGTACTTGATCGAATCTAGTGGTGTTGAGCGAGAGCGCCTCGCCTGCAACGATCGACGCTCACCGTCCTTTCATTGTAGTGAACGTTGTTTGAGAAATAAATCCGTTTGTTGATCTTAGCTATTTCGTATAATTCGCTAAGAAAGAAGTTTTATTTCTCTTATACTTTTAAACTTTATGCAAAATTTAGCGGCTCACATATTCTACCAGGATTCCCGCTCACTGATTTGTGTTTCATTCGTAGGAGTGTGGCCAATGAATCTCTGGCGTTGTTTCAAGTCCTCATTTCGCTAACTTGATTGAAAAATGTGGCGAGAATTCCGCGCTTCTGGGTGGTCCTTCCCGAAGGTTTCGGAAGTTTGTACTGTTCCGCTGTGCTCGTTTGCCGTCTTAGTTTCCTCTTTATCTTATTAAGTGAGCTGGGGCAGGAGGAGTGCCCTGGTGTTGTCTTTTTCAAGTTTAGGAGTTGGCAATGGGTACCGATTTTTCCAGTGTTACTTTTTGCTTCATGAATTATATTCGCTAGCGTTGGCAGTGCTGTTCGTAACGTATTTACATCGTATTTCATGACCTAGTGAGCATCCTTCCTTTGTCTGAAGAACTGACATCCTTGCTGTAGGTTTACTTTAAAAATTCTTAAGGATCGCGAGGTTAGGGGTAGTAGATGGGGTTACGGAAGTGGAAGTGTCTGTAGAATTCAGCCATTACCAATAGTTTTTTTTTTCAGCAAAGCTGTTTCCATAAAGTTTCATCTCCCCTCGACTTCGGAGGCACAACAGCTATAAGGTGTTTGCGTTCAGTCGGTTTGGCAGTATTCGGATTTGGTGCACTGTGTAAAGCGACCGAATTTTTGCAGTTTCCTGTGTTCAGACTGGGATGAGCAATGGGGAACATTCCGAGCGTCCTGCGCGTGTAACGTAGCACATAGTACGGCATAAGTTCATTCAGTGCGGCGGAAGTCAACACAGTTCAGCTTTTCGACACTGTCTAAGTTCGGGAGACTTCTGGTTGTTTTTGCGTCTTTCGGCTGACTATGCCTTAAAATGTCGAGTTCGAAAAAAATGGCTCTTCTGAAAACGGCGTCACCACTTTCTCTTATTTCCGTGCTTGCCTAATATTCCTTATTGCAAAAAGTTGTTTGAATTCTGTGCTGGAAAACTCAGTCCAGTTGTACTTGGGCATTTTTTTTGCTGTTGTGATAAAGACGGCCAACTGTATCAGGGTGATGTAGACCAGCCTCGACCTAAAAGATTTCACCATCTTTCAATTCACTAACCCAGAAAAAGTGATTCTACAAATTCTCAGTATAGCTGAGACGTTTTTTGTCCCGGTTAGACTTTCTATTGTGGCACAATTATGACCCCGTCGCAGTTATTAAATTGAGTTCTACGTGAGGTATGACGCACCAAAGCACCTTAGCGAATTCAGCAACGCTTCTATCGCGTTGTCGTTCCAACCAGCTTCAGATCAGCGCTCAATGTAGCTGCAAGCAGCTCACTAACCTCAACCGCTTCAATGACATGCTCAATGCAGCTCAATACGAGTACTGAGGCACTGAAATTTGTTGAATCAGATGAAACCCGTCGAATGACTTTGCACTGCACTAGAACAGCTTTAAGATGTTTATTCACAAAATCTGATGCAATATACACGTTGACAAATCAAGCATAAGGGCTACCAGATCAAGCACCTTGACGCAAAGGACGGTTGTGCGCATCCCAATTACCAAATGAAAGAGCAACATCTTTTAGTTGAAAAAGGAGAGCGGCAACTACCATATCGTCAACGCACTTCAAACAATGGCACACTGAACCTAAGGAGACTGCTACGATAGAATCTGTGTTTTCCTAACAGAAAACTACCTCTCCGCGTCGCAAAAACACTTGCTGTTGTGATCGGCTCTTCTTCCTAAATTTCGCGTCAGCATCTCCAAGGTCCAAGTTAGCCCGGCGCCCCCATCCCCCCACTTCGTCCTTCCCTTGCAAGTCGACTCCCTCTCTAGATCTCCCATCAAGGAGAATGTCTCCACAACATACCAAACAGAACATGTCCCAGCGGACTAACTGAGAACCTTCTTTTTTTCAAAAGCTGTTTCACCTATCTAGATCACTCTCTTGCCAAATCTTAGACACATTAGCGAGTACAATAACGATCTGGCCCAAAAATCGAACTTATGTGATGCGTTCCTCTGGAGTAATCCCGATATGGGTCTCGTACCACTAAAATGCCTTGATTTTCTTGGTGTACGACATCTAGCTGGCGCCTTCCATTTATCTCTTGTCGTTAAACAAATGGAGAAGATCGACGTGAGGAAAAAGGGGAGGGATGAAAGGCATCACGGTGCTAGTTATCGAGTCACAAAGCCAGTAAGTATTTTGTGGCAGAAGCGAGATAGCACATTTGAAGAAGCAACCCTAAAATCCAGCAAGAAACAATCCGCAGCAACCTGGATCAGACATGGATCCCAATTTTGCCTCTCGCCATAAATGCCGTAAGTGCGTTGACGCAACAACAGGATACACATTCTTTCTTTCCGAATCCTTGGTATTTTCAAGCTCACCAGCCAATTCACACCTCGACTACACCAGGCTCAGAATAAAAAAACCTCGAATATGCGTAAATATAAAGCGGTCTCTGTTGTATTTTCTCGCTGGCTTTTGGTGCTCGTTCCAGCAAACAATGACATAAACGAAGATCAAACCAGCATGCCAATCTGCGAATTTCAACAAAAATAGGAAGATGAACCATTCATAGGTTTCAGTAATCAATGCTGGACACGAAAAAGTTTAAGCTAAACGTTTAAAAGCTGAGCGCAACAATTAAAGTTCCAGTGAAATATATTGCAAATTAATTCTCCGCGTTCCGCAAAACTTCGACATTTTCCTGTTAAAAAAGGAATTTCCGAACTTGTTTTGAAAATCGAAAAACAAGCGGAAGGGATTTCCTATAGTCCCGTAACATTTTTTTAGAAGACATAAGGAAATTAAATAAGAGAAAGTTTCAAACGGCACCGCGGCTTCGTTTCATGCACGAAATTTCAACTCTAGTGAGTGGAAACACAGTCAAATCGGTAAGAAAAATATTTTGCCCTTTTGCATTTTTTTCCCTTTTTGCACAAGGAGAAAGAAGGAAATCATTCCTGGCCAACTATCAACTAGCCCGCTTCTGTTCTTAACGTGCCTAAAAGCCAGTCGACATAAAAACACATCCATCTACAACTGATAGGCGCTTCAAATATTTTTGAATGGGCGACATACGTTTAAATTATCTGACGCGTATAAGAAAAGAGAGTGCATGAAACTGGCAAGAGGTCAAAGATATGGAGAAATGTTATAAGTTCAGTATCCCTGAGGCCTTCTTACTAGCAGCTTTACAGTGGGATACTGTTTGATAATTTGAATTGCGTTTGCATGAGTCATGCCTTTCGTCGATTGACCATTGATTTCGATTAATTGATCGCCGACCCTCAATTTGCCATCGGAAGCCGCCGGACCATCTTCGGCGATTCTTAGCACAAACAATGGCATGGCGTCAAATTCTTGTCCGCCTCGAATCGAGAAACCAAATCCTTTTGGACCACGATTCAATTCCACTGATATTAATGACGGCTCCTGAAAGTTTTCCTTTCATATTACGAAAATCATTGAACAAAATTGCGAAAATGGTTTCATCACATTATCTCAATGATGTAGCATTTTCCTCATCCAAGTTTTTTTTTCACCGTTTACTGGAGCGAAAATTTTCAAAGAATTAGAAATTTAGTCGACTAAATATTAAATATCAAATTAAAAGTGCAACTGAGTGTCAAATAAACTGCTTTAAGCCAATGAGTCTCTCTGTAATCTCATACAATTGGCAGAATACAATATCAAACTGATGAATAATCAATTACACTTTGAAACACGATGACGGAAATATATCGGAGATGTGAAGAAAAAGCAGAAATGAAATAGTTGAAGATTGTTGAGCGCACCAAAATTTATGAGAAAAGGAAACTTCAACTCGAAATTGTAGTATAGAAACTAAGAAAGTAAAAAAGAAATGAACTGCAACTCGATTTGAGAATAAGCTCAATTAAACGAAGTGATGGTTAACCGCGAAATTTCGATGCGCTGTGAATGAAGCTCGAAAATGAATCTATTGAAAAAAATTTTCCAGCAAGAATCTCGGAAGGAAGATGCTCAGAAACATTCGCTATGACAAAATGGTCTATATTCTCAGGCTAATTAAATACTCTGGCAACCTCTTCCGCCCACTCTTTATAAGATTAACGCATAAAACGAGTGAGTGATTCAAAAATTTTACAGCATATCGTTCACTCACATGCTTGAAACTAACAACTATAAACGATAAAAGCGTTAAACAATATTCCATCCAGAAATATAACGACAAAAGCGACAGTGACCTGACACAAATAACACACATTTCATCAGAAGAAATCTGCGATAAGCGGACATAAGACATAGGAATCGAGCAAGCGATCTTATAAAAATTAACACAAATATCATTATTTCGTCACTCAAATGTTTCATCTAGTTTAGATAATAACTTAACGGAAACATGCTCATCGTTTAGTACAGCCAAAACTCAAATTAAATATACATATACATAAAGCTCGTGCAAGACAAACAAATAACATCACACAGCACGAAGAAAACAACAATCAGCTAATCATAAACTCACATTCGAAACCATAGTATTCGAAGAAATAAACAGCTAACGAAGCGATAAAAAAAAACAAGACAATAGGTTTCTAGAGGTAAAAGTAAACTGGCAATAGGAGGCACGCTGTGCTACCAACCATGATGTGAAAGTGGGTGATGATGGTGCAGAAACTACGATCGCCTCGTAGTCGGCGTTTTCTGGATAGTGCTCCACGGATGAGCATTGACGCAAGAGTGCAATCAGAGACGCACAACTCGATTGCTACAATAGAAAGCCGAAAGACAACATTCCCCTTTCATTATTGATAATAATGCAAAACATCGAGCCTCTGTGACATATGAGAAGCAACGCTGCAGGCAACAGCATTACCCTAGAAATTGCTACGACTGCTGAATTAAGTGGGAATGGAAATCAACTAGGAAACAGAAAAAGAGACAGGGAAGAAAGAACGACAACGGGGCCAATCTTTAAATAAATCCGCTTATCCCTATAGAATAAACATGCAAGATCTGTAGTCGCTTAGCTCTGAGACATCGGTGCTCAAATCCCATCTGAGCATGTTAGCGCCTTCAGCGTACCTACGAGTAGAACTGTGAAGAAGGAAAAGTGATGTGAATGAAAACTGAAAAGAGAAGCAATTCAACATGTGCAACGAACAGTTCAGCCACCTTCATCTTAAGTGAAGGTGGCTGAACTGTCTAAACGTATGTCTAAATTCGTACATTTAGATGAAGAAAGAAGCAGAAACATTTAATGAATAAAATAGCGACAAAGAAAAAATAATGTTAGGTATCTGTCGAAGAAATGTGAAGTGTCTGAGAAGAAATGAAGCTCAGGCATAGCAATAATCGGTCCTCTCATTGCTTGATAAAGAAGTGTAATCGGTAGCAGTTCAAGAAGAACTGCGGGCGGACCGTTGACTTGTGCTTACCAACTTGACAACCAGCTCCACGCTTCGTTTCACTCAGTCAATCGACCAACACACTTCGGGCCGTACCTGCTGCAGCAACGACGAAACGACTTTCTTCGAACGGAAGAAACTGCAGGTGGAAGTGCGCATTTGCATCTATGGCTATACGCAGTCGTAGCTCTTATAGAATACTAGAATTGCAACATTACAAATCAGCCACTGTATCCAGTTCAACGACGAGTCACAGGTACAACCTCTGAGAAGTCTCATTCTTCAAATTGTCCAAACGCAGTATTGCATACACATCACAACTATTCGAATGTACTACAGTATGCATACCAGAAGATTGCCTCTTGTCAGGTCCCTACTTGTTATCATTGCCGTTCGAGAGATTCTTTGGATCGAGAATTACACTACGTGAATAACTAAGCTGTCAATAACAACCCATGGGCAACTGTTTCGAAGACAACAAAACAACTTAATCAAATGCAAAAAAATAAAACAAAAATAAAATAAAATTACATATAGAAAAATCTATTACTACTTAAGATCTTTAACGAAAGACAAATAGTGGATGAATTCTCAGAAAGAGAAAAAAGATCCTATTAAACAGTGACAATCAGCAATTTAAGATTTGGTCCCGAAAGACAAGGAAAAACAGCGAATGACACTAGGAAAAACTCGAAAGCATTAACGAGACTCGAATAAAGAGGAAAAACATCAAAATGCTCAACTATCGAGAAAACAAAGTTCTTGCCAATTCATCATTTGATACATTTTTTCTCTCTATACATTGGCTAATTAAATCCCCATAAATGATTGAGTGTTTTGGCAGTGTTTAGAAGTTACATTAAAACATAGCTGAACAACTAGAATCGCGCATTTACATAAGAAGGTATTAGCTTTTCTTTCAGGTTTCCCCATGTATCAAACCTCGCGAGTCGCGGTGAGAGAAAGACATCTCTCTCCCCTTTTCCTAATATCTCATCAAAAAGCATTCCCCTCGAGTGAGTGGGTCTAAGACATCTCTCTTGCAAAACTTCTGGTTTGACGTCCGCGTCTGATGATAAAATAAAACGCATGAGTGAGATACAAACCGAAGGAAATGGATTATAACCATCGAAAAAAGAAAAGCTGAAATTCAACGCATAAGTAAGGCAAAAAATGAGTTGATATGGACTGAGTTTTCGATTTCAGTGAACCCCATTCCCAAACAGCACTCAGTATGGAAAGATTAATTTGCAAAACTTCTGATTACGTCTTCTTTCGTTTTTTTTTTTGCATAATGCTGCATAAGTAAACATAAATTCATACAAACCGTATATCGACAAAAAATTCAATAAGTTCAACAAGAAAGCAATCATCAAACATCGACGAATTGAACTCTTGTCAATTCTATTCGCAATATTCTGGCGAGGTAAAACATCGCGCTTTCGAATACTTATATTATCAGCACAGATTAAAGGAACTTTACATATTGAAAAACATGTTTACTTTGAAATTGAACACTGCAAGCAATGACAAGTAAGTGAATGCCCAAATAATAGGAAAATAAGAAGAGCGCTAACCGCTTCGGGAGGAATCGGAGACACCGTTGCAGTGGAATAACCATTCTGACCAAGATGTCTGTAATGAGATGCCTCGTAGGGACCGTTGTAGGCACCCGAAAACTGCGGTCCACCGTTTTGATAAGGTAACGAATGAGTGGATGGAGGCGCATATGGAAGGCCTGTCTGTGACGACGAGAATTGTATACCTGAAAAGTTATCGAGGTGAAACCATCCCGGCTGCCAAATTATTGAGCGAAAAAAACTCTCGTTCATGAAGGCTAAAATAAGAAAATTTGTGTGCGTGAAATACACTAAATTAAAACAACCGAAAAAACTTAATGATATAATAAAAAGGAAGAGTTCTTTGAAAACACTCTAAAGCACACTGTATTGCTCACGAATGATCCACGCAGATACATCTTTTGACTTATATTCCGCCCCTTATGCGACTATCCTGCCTTAAGCTATAAAGCCTTTTTCTTTAACGGCAGTAAAAAAAGCCAAAAGCATTTACATGCACACTATTATTAATAAATATAAACAAGTAATATTACAAATGAATGTGAGAGTGTGAAAAAGAAACTGGAAATTAAAGGAAATATCCTGAAAAGTAGAAAGAAACAAAACAAAAAGGCAAAACCACTAGTAAACACGAACCAGTGTGTGAAGGACTGGCCGGAGAGGGCGGTGCGATGGTAAGCCGCACAGAGAGACCAGAATCCTTGATGAGATTGACAATTTCGTTGTGCGCTAAATTCAAGATATCAATGCCATTGACCGCGATCACCCGGTCACCCACTCGTAGTTGACCACAACGAGCCGCTGGCGACCCTTCCATTATCCGTCCTGAACAATTCATTCTTTATAATAAATTAGAAACCTTCTTTTATTTTAACCTCAAACTAAACATCTCTCATTTCAAGGAATGTGTCTTGCAAGGGGCCTACCAACGGATGAGGGATATGGAGGGCTGCTATTCCCGTGAAGTCCACAGACTAATTAGCCGAAATGCAATCCGTTAACGAGATTGGTAATGAAATGTGAACTAAACGTAACATACCACAGTTCACCTAGCAGTGAAAAAATGTTGATGAGTTTGAATTAAAGCATAAAATCGAATATTTAAGAACTGATACGTCGAAACCCGATGAATCAGAAATGTGAACGGCAGACCAATGCCTCATAGACAGAACGCTGAACTGATATGCCGAGGCCACCGATTGTAGCGCTACTTGCAATAAAAATGTTCTCAGTCATCAATCCGTAAATCTCACAGTCTCTAAGATAAACAAAAAGTGGAAGAGCGACACAGCAAACTTCATGAATGCGTATCAAAAAATAAAACATGCATCCAGAAACACTAGTGCAGCCTTAAATTTTTGAATAAGGTACAAGATGGGGAAGCAGTTAGATGAATGGCTGCACTGTATCGTTGTACGAATACGGAGCGAAGGAGAAGGGAAGAGGAGTGAGGAGGGGAGGAGGATAGTTCCGCGAAGAAAACGCAAAAACTTCAATTGTAGCGTAAAGAAATCTCCAGTCAACTCACCAATAGTGCTACCATTTTTGTTCACCGATGAGATAATAACGAAGCCAAAGCCATCGTGATCACTTCTTGTCAAGACGACATCATATGTATTCAGCACAACATTCAACTGATTCAGTGGCATTGAAGTGGAGCGAGGCACTTCTGAAATAACGCTAATTGAACTTTCACGTCAGCAAAAGATTAACAAATCAACTAAACAAATAACTCGCTAATCTTGTCCACTTAACAAAATTTTTAAGGGAAGGCAATCCTTGAAAAGCAAAACGGACGAAAACAATAGAAAAATATGTCAAAGCATTTTTAGCCGCGCAACTTTTCTATATCACAACCTAGCCCCACCTGCAAATCTCCAACAGCGAGGACATAATCTCGTGGAAACTTCTTTGCCTCCTCTCTAACACCCTCCTCTAACACAATTTAAAGACAAGGGCTAACATGTTGTCCTGAATGAGCGATGTCAGGACATGTTTGAGGAATGGAAGGAATCCCTCTGCCCTCCCCTTATCATCCCCTATAGACAAACAGAGCACCGGGTTCTACCTTCAATAATCCCTCACCTTAAGAAGGGAAAAGTGGGAAGGGAAGAGGGAGGAAAAAGGTGCTCCGTCTGAAGGGAAAGGAGGAGCGCATACGAACACTTTTAAATGCTGAATAAAACGTATCAAAAACTTTGTGAATCAATTGGCGTATCTATCTTATTGGAGACGACCTGCTCAAAGGAAAATCAAATACGCATCTCAAGAACAAAATAAATAAAAGAAATGTTTGTATCGCATGAACAAGAGCAAAGCAATCGCATCTATATGATCACAAAATATTAGTCTTGAGCAGTTTTAACGCTACAACAAGCAGAAAATACTAAAATCAATGGCCGAATTTCAATTCAAAGCAGATATGTTTGTCTCCAAATAAATAAAAAGATGGAAATATTGTTCGTGCATGGAACTTGAAAATAAGATTAAACGATGTTATCGGTAACGAGCGAATCCATAATCAGACTGACTGAACGATCCATAGGTTTCGGGTTCCTGATGCGTTTATGTGATAAGTCCACTCTCCATTAGCTTTTCACCAATTAGTGCTAAATGAAGGAAACTACGAACAACCTATGAAGTAAATCCACAAAATTACAATGCAGCAGAACCCCAGGAACCCCATACTTCAAAAAATTATCAAAGAATAATCGGTTCATCACTCAATTTGGGCAATCACAAAAAAATCACATCCGAACGTGTAACGGAGATTGGAGCCTTTGGGAGATCAAATCTGGTGCTCCAGATAGCACGAAAAGTCCAAATGTCCATTGATGCGTAAAGAAAAATTCAAATAAACTACCGATCCTTACACTTTCGATTTAAAAAAAAAAAATAAACGGTAATATAATATGTAGGAAGTCTAAGTAAACGCAGGTTGCCTGAAGTGAGAAATACAGGCTGCGTCTCATTTACATGAGTTCTACAGGCTGCAGATTAAAGTATTGTGAGTATGAAGCCGATGTTGAGTAAGACTTTGTTTCATATTCTCGTAGGATGATTTCAATTCGGTCTGATGATAAAGATAAACCTTTTTGCCGTCGTACAATCAACTTGACATGGCCGTTGGCGGCAGACTGCTGCATAAGTTGTACAGCTGTCGCATGACTTTCGCCAATCACATTTTTGCCGTCAATTTCGATTATTTCATCGCCTTGACGCATACGACCATCCCCTGCCGCCGCTCCTCCAGGCACTATCTGACCAACCGTTATACATGTCCCCTCCTGGAATGCCCATCTTTTCATTACCCTCTACTTGATTTTGGGGAACTCTGACGAAGGAAATTGCCTACGGTTGTGATAAGACGGAAACTTAGTCCGCAAAAAACCTTCCACAGCAGCCATAAAAATTTCGAAGTGGAAGAGCTGTTCTGAATTTCAGCAGCACAAAATCCACTGGTTAAATCTGCTTCCAATCACTAAAATACACTGATGTTTCCTCCTTCTTAGTTCGCAACTGGTGAAAACTTCAATTTGTCACACTGACAATGAAACCATGATCGATATAACAGATGCGTAATGTACTCTGGGATTAGGTCATGGCGTGAATCCACATCCCATATCTTATTTGCTGCTAAAAGATGATGCCAGAAAGAAGACGATTCCAAGTTCCATTATGTCCCATAATAACAAACGTATGGGGCTGACAACAAACGTATCTTACGCAACATTGCTATCTTACGTTATGTTCCTTCGACCACAACAGCAATGCAAATGCAGTGCGATCAGAAGTATCAAGATTGGGGAGGGAAGGTTGGCATACGACTGCTTCTTTTATTTTCAAGAATGGAATCTCGGATAGGTAAAGTGCGTATATGGTGGAAGAGGTGAAACGATGGCCACATTGAGACATATAAAACAGCGCTGAAGAAAATATGCAAATTGTATAGTATTCAACAGGACAGGGAATTCATCAAGAACGTCCGTTCATATACGAGAACATAAAACGGAAGAAACATTTGCCAACCTCAGTTCCTCCGACCACCCTGAAGCCGAAGCCATTCGGTTTCCTAATTAAATTGACCGTAACCGTCTCGGAGCCGTCATTGAAAAGCGCTGTCATTGGTACATAGTTGGGAGTAGCGAATCCAAGGCTCGTCGATGATGGCCGAACACGCGAGAAATTTTCGTAAATTTCCTCATGGGTGCCCCTTTCGTGCTGCTAAAATTCAAATGTCTGAGAGTGTTTTGAACGTTGCTGCATTCTAACCCCAAATAGTTCTATCATTGAAATATTGTATCACCTCATCTTCTTCAATATTCTTTCCTCTACAAGGTTTTGGGAAAAAAGATTGCCCTCTTCCTGCATCACAAAATTCAAAAAGAAAAAACGTCCACGTTCACCAATACATTGTTATTGCATTTAGTTACCGATAGGCAGTTATATACATAAGTTATGTTAAACTATTTTAGTCAATCAAAGTGTTGAGCAAAATAACTTTGCCCAAAATAAAAATAAAAAACTACTTAAAATTATCAAAAATTTATAGCTCCCACGCTGTCATAATTTCCCGAAAATTCGAAACATTTCTCAAATTTTATCTTCTAGAAAATTTTGCCAGCCGTTAACCCTCTGTTAACGCATCTCTTCCTTCATAATAAGTACCAGGAGATGAATATTGAATAGGTAATAGAAATAACCAGAAATGAATTTCAACAAAACTGTTCTGATAAATATGAAATAATTAAGATCGGTAATCGGATCAAAATCATATTATCCTACTCTCCACGATCAATCAAACATTAGTGATAAATAAATAAACTGCTTCAAATAATAATAATAAAAAGTAATAATAATACCCCTAAGCAAGACAAAAGACGCATTGTTTACGAAGTGTGACGATTATATAGGAGAACACCTTCGATGAACGTTGCAAAATGTAGAAAATGCTTGTAGAGACAGCTTAATTGAGTAGATGGAAGGGCGAAACAGACGAGAAGCGCGTTACGGGTGTGCAACTCGTTTTTGCAATTTGCAAAAGCAAGCCAGCAGTCGAGCAATGCACAATCACGCACCAACCATCTCGCTTGCAATTCATAGAACTAAATCGAGATCAACGCACACATTACTCCACGCACTTACGACCTCAATTATCACACAACTATACCGATTGCAATAACAACAACTCATATAGTAGTTGATCATTTTGCACAATATGGCTTATGGCCAACCATTCACTTTTAATGACAGCCGTTTTAACTGTCACAACGCAAAACGCATCATTCAGAGGTTTTTTTTTTCTTTTTAAGCCTCTATATCATTATCATTTGATTAATACCTTATTAAACATACAATAATTTGACCATTCCTAATAAAAAAGATATATTGCTGCGGATAAAGAAATGCAGTTATATCAGCCACAGCCATCTCATTGGCCAACATATTAGTACATCTTCGAACGCATAGGCAACCATACAAACATTCATTCACTTTCTCATCAGTAGAATAAAGTGAATAATGTTGTAAACATATGTTTCCCTCAATTTCACAGCTTTGCATAGGAAGTAAATGTGAACCTCTTGTTAAGAAAATGCGCGACAAAAAGAACTGCTTTTCTTCTACAGCTATCGTCGTCGGGAGGAGGGGGACAAGTTGCTGGCACATGCAAATTCGCTAGCACGATCGGTGGATGGGTGGTCCAGTGAAAACATGAACAAAGCTATGTGCGCAGCACACGAATAAACCCTTCCTATTCAAACTCAAATTAAGAAGGGGTTTCGGATACTGAGAAGCTTTCAGTGTCAATTGTAATCTGATTGCATTCAATCACTCAAATTTTGAGAAGGATATATATGCCCACTTGCGTCAAATAACAATGTCATAATCGCATACTAAAATATGAAAGGACGTGGGAGACGTATTTTGCATCGCTACGTGATAATTCCGCATGACAAGCACCGAAGATGAGAATGTAAGTGGCGCTCCAACTTCAATGCCCCACCAAGTAGTCATACTTTCTTGTGCGCACTCTCTCCACCCCAATCTAGTTTCCAGTCAAATAGCCATACCGTAGTTCTATTTGCCGTCTTTATAGCAAAATTTAGTCCTCCATCATCAACATTTTCTCATGCATGCAATCTCTAAACAAAGTGAGAAAAAATGGAGAAAACGGGTGAACGAGTTCATATATTACTGCCTTCCCCAGGATTCTCTAGGTCTTTCAAGTTTTCGTTAGTTTTTACGGAAAATGCATAAAATCAATTAAATAAAGGAGGGGAAAAATATCTCGCTAACCATGATTAATTTTCACAGCAGACTACAGAATGGTGGATATTTTCGGCTGAAAGAAAAGAATTACAAAACATGAGAGAAACGGTATTCGATAAGCGATGCGATGCAGATTAAACTTTTTCTCTTGAATATAAAACTTGCGGCTTAAGTCAACAGCAAATGAGCGAGAGATCACAAAACTACGAAAGGATACAAGATACTGGCGAATCGATGTCGCCTTAAGCGTAAAGCTTTTATAAGGAATAGGTACTCACCCTTGGTATTGTGTTGCGTGGATTATAATAACCTCCAGCTACGCCGTTTTCTAACGATAGACTGTGAGGAACAGGAGGCAGTGCCGATGGACCTGAGTATGTTTTCACTGGTCGTGGTGGTTGTGGAGCTGGTGTTTTTGATCGTGGAGCTAAAGATGGCACCGGAGTGCCACGCTGTTCACCATAGCGAAATGCAGCAGTTGGTGTCCTCGAACTATAAAACGGAAAATAATTTTTTTCCAAAAGAAAAATAAAATAAAGTCCTCCAATAAACTTCAATTCTATTTTCTATCATCACTGAACGCACTAATCAAAAAGTTTTTGAATCCATCCTAACAAACAATGAATAAATTTTGTTTTAGGAAGTCTATATCCTATTGAATTTGAGCTTTTTGATATACTTCTTCCCTCCCCCTACATCTGCTTTGCCCCTACTCTGAAAACGATCTCGATGTAAATTAAGAGTGAAGCAGTAAGCTGATCTGCTAAAGTGAATGCAGAGTTCAGCGTTTGCAAGAAAATTGCAGACTAGCTGGAGTATTTTTAGCAAAGTTTACCGCACATGTTCATCGAACTCTCAAAATGCTCCAGCAAAAAAAAGTCTTCGATGATAATTATTATTACAAATGGTGTGAGTAACGCCACATCAACTCTATAATCGGCTTAAAATCGACCATTCATAATAGCGTTCCAAATCGCAGCATTTTATCTTATACGCACATGATCGATGTCAAACAATTAAAAAACAACCGTCAGTGAACACCGAGTGGACACATTTGTGTGCCTCATTTATCATTGCACTCTTTTTGCAGCAATCATCCACTATCCACCTTTGAAATGCACACCAGTTTTAGTAGTTAATACAATCGCACCAAAACGATGTGTAACCAAACAATAATATAAGCTTCTCAAAGAAGTTCACTATCGTAACGGAAAAAATATACGAAACCGATCAGAAATCTTTAATAGTCGAAAATTTTCAAAGAAAACCGCAGAGGTATACTTTTAGCTGTAAACTTCTTTCATCTCTTTTATTCCACGATCAAACGCAAGTAGAACAAAACAACTGGATAAATTTCATAATACCAATGAGTCAAATAAATCAGATCCCGAGAGTTTATTCATAACGTCATGAGTTTGTCAACGCTACAAACGTTTTTCTTTTGACAGATCCTTATGATGCACAACGTGAGCAAAAAAAAAACAGTCCTTGCCCTCTTTTCTGCAACTGTTTAATCAACGTGACCAGAATCCTCAGCCAGATGCAGCCAGGAAAAAATGATCATGGTGATAAAGCAAGAGATTAAATAAAGAAAAACAGCAACGAATGCAATTAAGCAGACGTATTATATCGTTAGATGAGTAACTTTGGTAACAGGAAAACACCTGCGCAAGCTAAAGACTATCCAGTTAGTGCTTTGAATGCATAAAGAATCACTGAAGATAACATGCAATCTGTAGGTGCTGAAATTAAATATAGATAACGCGAGTAACAATCAACTTCAAATAAAATTAATGAATTTAAAATAAACATGCTGATTTGAAACACGTGTCTTAAAATAGAAGGTAACGAACTCACCGATGCCTTGGTGAATGCCTTCGCACCATCAATTTCGCCCAGAAGCCAACAGGGCAATCTCTTAGAACGGAAACCAACTCGTGATGGGGCATTCCACGAAAATTGGTGACCATTTCCTGACCGAACGGTTTGCTTGGACTGCCATTCGGATAAGTTGTCCTCATTTCCAAAAGTGTATCACCTTCCAAAAGATTTTCACACCTCTCTGGGTAGAGAATTTTCTTCACCCTCTGTCCTTGCAGACTTTCGAATATCGTAAAGCCAAATCCATCATCTCCCTGCAATATTATTCAACGGTACATAGCTACAGACAGAAATATTTTCTTATCAATCACGAATGATTCCATTCAGAATCACCCACTCGATACACAGATCATTTAAAAAACTTCACCGTAGCAAACCAAAATCGAACTCCACTGATAAATAATCCAGGAAACCAATAGCATTAGTGAAGAGAAAGCCGTTCAGAAGTAACAATTAGCTGAATGGCTAAAATGCCTACTTGTCGAGCAACCAACTAATGTTCAAAACATTCTACCTCTTCCCCCTATCTTCAAATCATTTTTTTTTCGGTGAACTACTTAAGGCATAACCTGAATCCTGTCTCATGCGAAACCCATACTAATGTAACACCGTTGGTCTCAATGAGCGGGAAGAGAACGGATTTCAGTTATTAAAGGTAGACCTTTATCATGCGGAATTGCAAAGGTATTAAACGCATCTACGACAATTTATCATAATAAGTACAATAAGTAACGAAAATCAACGAACCTTCTTAATCAGTATCTCTTTCTCATCATGCGATCTTGCAGCGTAAGCATTTTCAGTGACGATCTGAAAGTGGTAAGCGTTAAAAAACGTATCCTCGAACTCAGATTTACCACGGATAATAAAAGAAACTGTCGAAAAAGATGAGCAATTCTCATAACATACGCCTGTAAAGCCAATGATACACCTCTGATGTGATTAACAAACCATCCCGATGAGTAACAATGGTGCTTAACTTTCGGCGGGAGTTGGATATTACAACTCAACAATTAGAAAATGTTTGTGAAGCAGGAAATAAGCCTATTTCTGGATTTCGAAACTTCATCAACAGAGTGAATATCTGTCGAACTCTTACATGCAAAGCTTTAGTGAATGTCTGAAGAACGTTCATATGTGAACCTTCAACGAATACCTGCACAATCCTAGGATGCGAAGGCTCAACTTATAAAAACGTTCATATGCGAGAAGTAAGGAGAATTTTCGTAGGCTTGGGGACTGCTCCAATGCGAAAGTTCACGTATCGTTTTTTTGTGTAATCTGAGTAATTTGGGCGAATCAAAAGCTAGGAACTCGTCTTTTTCACACACCATAGCAGATTTTCAATTGAAGTTTACGGAGTAGAGGTATATAAGTTCTTTGACAATAGCCTTAAGTGCATATTAAAGATAACGCCACTAAATTATTATTCCAGAAAATATTCATAATTTAGACGGACAAGAAACCCGTCTCAACTTACTAATTTCTTTGAACAAGGAAAAAAGAAAGGAGGGAGGGGGAGGGGAGGGGGTGAGAGTCCATCTCAGCTATTGGGGGGGGGGTGAGAATGAGGCACAAATTAAACATTGCCGTATTTTATGAAAGAAATGCACTCAGTTTAAAGATACCTTATTTGTCGGATCAAGCATAAGAGGATATCCTCTACACACTTGTAAAGTGACCGAGTCACCGATATTAATAGCTTGAAAAATGCGGCATGCTTGAGATTGTGTAGCACCTAGTACGCATTCGTTGTTCACATAAACCAACACATCACCCATATGCAATATACCATCACGATGCGCCGGACCACCTGGTATTATACTTTTGATCTGAAACTCATTCCACTTAAATATTTTAATATTTATTGCACTTTAGCATATCCTCTTTAGCATAATAACTCCAACTTATGTTGCATTTGTGAAATTACCGCGTTGACTAACCAAATTTCAAAACAATGTTCGTAGCATAACATAAACACTTTTACTGTATCATGAAATCCCAATCGGATCGTCATCGTGATAGAACATACGGAGAAAATTCCGCTTCCCATGAACGTTAAAATCATTTTAGAGCTGTCAGAGTTCAACGTTACCCATTAGAAGCACTCGGCGACCCATATGAATAGCACATAACATTTCAGACTTGTGAAAACTGATCATTTCTTCTTATGAGGAAGGATGAGGAAGGGAAAAGGGAATGAAGATTGTTGCGGAAGATGGAGGATAATTTAGGCTTATATGATAACAGTACAAAATTATCATATAAGCCAACACACAGGGATCACTCTAAGTGCCGTCGAAGTTGCACCTTGCAAGCGGTACCAGCCAAAAAACGCTTCACCTTCATTCAGGCTCTAAAAATTTCGTAGACAAATTCATAAAAGAATTTTTCGGCAATCCAAATTTTACGCAACATCAATGCCAAAGAAAGCATTAAAAGTACCTGTAGGAATTCGTCGTGGATAGAACTGCCATCATTTCCAATAAGAGTGAATCCCAATCCTTTAGGACCCTTCACTATTCTTGTCGTGATGAGCTCCCCACGCAACTGAGATGGATCTCTGGAGAATTAAAGCTTCACTGCATTTCTCTCAACAACCTTTCAGCGCAGACGAGAGATAAGGAAAAAAAATTTGCGTCCATCGTATGTGAAGAAGGCAAGCTGTTAGCAAATCCAATTAATTGTAGCAGTGTTCCTGTTACATGCTACATAACAGCGCTGAAGGAAATGTTGTAGGCAGAGTTGTGATCCCTATCACTTCTCCTCAAAGGAGGACATCATTCCTCCCACTCTTCTGCCAAATCTTTCAACCCTATATGGTAAAACAAACCACTCTACTCCCTACACCAGTTCAATATAAGATAAAAACTTCCACCACCATCAATACCAGTAATAACCTTTAAGCTAAATGGTTCATATCAGAAAACCTTTCACACGCACATGCCCTATGTCGTGCGATAGCTCAAAAGGGGGCAAAGGCTCTGCTCGACGAAAATTGTAATGTAAAAATAGAAAGCATAATATATACAAATAGCAAATATAATATCAATGGCGTAACTCTATAACGACAGCAACTATACCACTTGCAAACTGTTACAGTATAACTCATCACAATTTGCATACGGCATGCTACCCAGCTGAGCAAAAACTTATCCTACTCACCTTCACCTATCACTTGTAGTCGTTCAGGCGAAAAACAACTTTTCGCTTTGTTTGGAACATCACTGCCGCAAATACGCTATATACACATATTTGTTAGAAAGACACAAAATATTGTTATTGGTAAAGGAGGTTATTTGAGCAAAACACTAGAAACAAACTCAAGCCGCATAAAAACTAATTGCTCAAATTGACTCTCGCGAAAAAATTCCACTTCTAATAAGAAGACTCTGCGTAACGCCATATATGACAGCTGAGTTTTGAGTTCAAGTAACCTTGACGTGCATGAAACTAGCAAACCTTGTGAACATAGTGGTTGAGGAATGCTGACGTTGTGAGGGTGATGATGCACTGCAATTGTAATGCGCAATGGGATGATGTCGGTTGTGATCACTACTTGATGCGAATGCATTGCTGATAACTGAGCCCTGAGCGAAACCATTGCTGTTCGAAGGGGGCAAGTTGGCGGGTGGAGGTCCACTACCACCGATCGTCGTTCCTTGATAGCCCGAACTGCACGGACGCTCATACTGCGTCCGTTTGTTCACGTGACTGTAACAAAAAAGAGCAACAATATTTCCTTATGGTAACAACAATTTATACTTTTAGTGATCTGTCGTTTAACTCGATAAACAAACGGTGACTTCCTAATCAAAATGATGAATAAGAATTTAAACATTGGAATCATTAAAACAGCAGAAACATTCTTTTCCTATCATTTTCTTTCTTTTCCATAATGCATTCTCCTATTTTCACTCCGCATCGTCCTCTGCTTTTTCCTCCTCTAATAGCTCTCTGCGATGCTTCTCTGCTTAAACGGATATAATGAAATCCTTTCATACTGAGGAAGTGGAAAAAACACAATAAATGTCGCTTAAAATAACTTCCATCAACATTTACAACCAACTGAATATACCATTTAAATACATTTCATTGGCAGAATCAGATGGGAAAATTGAAAAGAGAGGATTACATCGCATCCACAAGGAACGATAGGGCATTGATGAGTTGACTACAGAATTTCAGGATACAACCAATAGATATTAACTATAGTCAATATGGAGCAATTTGCCAGCTATATAGATTTTGCAATCGCTTCTATATATTCAAACAAAGCTGCATAGAGAATGGATGAACAGATCTATCACAACTAAAAAGTATCGCGTTAGGTTTGGTGGCTTATATATGTATATATGTATATATATAACTGTCGACTTAAGGGATAAAAAAGTCAATGAACATCTTCTGCACTTGCGCCGTCCTTTTCAACTGCTCTTCCAGAAGCGATAGTTGTGACCTGGCAACAAATCAAGTTGAAATCAGCATGCGCTGAACTAAGCATAAACGAGAAGAACGCATTCCACCAAACCCAAAATACAATCTCAAATATACGTTGGCAAAGTCTGATCCATAATAAAACGCTCCAAATCGTGTCAGCCTATGGAAATTCCGCTCATCCGAGCTCATGGATCCGAATATCAACACTACTTCCAGTATGAAAAAGAGTTTCAACTATACATTCAATTACGGCACCATCATGACAGAACATAAGAAGATAAAGTCATGAGGGAATGCAACTGTTCCTCCGAGATAATCCTTTAAAAAAAGCACAATAGCCGTCTCTTTTTCTACGGCCTCTGTAAGCTCGAAACGCTATAATAAATACATAAGGAAATACGAATGAAAGGCAATTTCCTCAGGATAAATAAAAAAGAACCTAGCAACGATTACGCCTATAAAATGCAGACAGTCCAAGAGAAGACATCGCAGTGGTTGCGAATATCCGAAAATGTAACGGAGGTACGCACACGCCAACAATCGCAGAGGATGACAGGGGAAGAAGGGTGTACTATTTGGCTATAGGTGGATAAAGGCAACCTGGAAACTGGAAAGCTGCATGTTCTCTTCATCAATACGACTTCTTCGAAAAGCCATTAAGCTATCACATATTTTGCGATATTTTCAGATTGGTGGTGCGGTGTATTCCAAACGACAATGAAGTCCTGTCCTTTCTAATCTTACCTCCCCTCCCCTTCGCTCTCCCCCTCCATTCAATAGACACTGCGGCCGTCATGTTTCATTCGGAAGGTAAGAGAATGACTACACGCGCAATGCGATAGAATGCAGTGAACAACGACGCAACCGTGTTTCGATCTGCTATCTTTGCATACATGCGCATCATTAGACCTATCTTCTTGATAAAACCTATCACCTAAATCACATCTGCTGTTCTGCTACCTTCCTCAAATGCTATAGCACTTTTACGCACCTGTGTTAAAAGGTGTATGGTTATGTCGGTAATGATTCCACGTAAGCTAACAACAGCAAATAGAAAACTGAGCAAGAAAAACTGCTTCACACTTTTAGATGATACCATCGATGCATATATGCTCAACTTTATTTAACGAAAAATCAATTGTGAATCAGAGTTTCATTCCATCTCTGAAGTCAATTTCCTACAAGAAAAAAGAAAACCAACAAGAAAGGCAAAGAGAAGACAGATGAAAAACACCTTCTGACTGGTTGAAGAAGGTAGCAAGCAACGTGACTTTAAGATTGACTTTTTAAATCAACTCTTTCATAAGTGAATCTTCCTTACAACCGATGGCCCACGTGTTTTCTCACTGAGAACAAAGAAAGAATACTAAATATTTGTGCAAAACAACTGATTGCATATCGAATATGACGCTTGGCTCCGAAGTAAAAATAAGCCAATAATAATAGATGAAAGCGCACAGTTTTGCCTTGCTAAAAACATTGTTTTCCGTAACGCTATGCTCGAATACCTACGCGTACATATTTCAGTGCTTGTGAGGTTCGACCGATGATACAGTTAGAAAATAGGCTTCTTCCCTTTCTCGCTGTACTTTGTTCCCTAATGCTTGTCCAGCGGAGCGCCGGATTTGCTAGAGACAATGGTTTGCAGAAGTAAAAAACCGTCCCTTAAGGATACACATTTGGGCGCTTTCATTAAAACGGAAAATTTAGAGTCATAAAACGAAGACGTTAAGGGGTATAAAAGGAATTCTTGCATCTGGAACCTAAAATGGGTTTCGTTACTCGCCGTTAAATTCATTTCCAACCAGCCGGTTAAAATTCAATAAAAATAAACTGTCATATTTTATTGATTTGCAATGTAAAAACAAAAGAGAATAAGAATTAATCAGAAGATCAGTAAAATTTTGCACAATGTAGTGGAGCCCTCTTTTCTATTCACTTTTTTAATCTAACTTCGAATTAAAACATTTTCCTAATTTCTTGCCTCAAAAAAGTGTAAAATCATGAAACACCCACGCAATTATTATCCATATTTACCACGGGATTTAATGATTACAGGTTTCGATGGCTTAAAACGCTTACTTCCGGCTCAAGTTTTACTTCTTTCATATATGCACAGCTTTAAAAGGCTTTGCAATGCTCTAATTTCTTCGACAGATTGTTCAGGTGCTTGCTTGATTGCCCGACAACAGCTTCAGTTGAAAATTTTCTGAATTTCTGTTCCACTGTTACTGAACTTGATTTGATTTTTTCTTAACAGATGGAAAGATGCTGGAATTTTTTGAGTTTACGGATTGCTTGAATGCTGTTTTCTTGATTTCCTGCGATATACGAATGCTGTTTTAGTAAGCTACCCTTTTTATCGGTAGAAAAAGGCCAATCATTCAAGCCTCTGCCGCGCGTATGTCCGTCGCGCGTCGTTGCACTCTACTTTCACCATTACAAATGAATGATTGACCGCAATTTGATATATTACTTTTTAAAAAATTTATCTCTCAAATAAAGATTTGTTAATGCAAAACGGTTTCAGCGGTTCCTCATTTATTCAATAAAACGATCAAATGCTACTGATTACAGTACCGTTTCGAATCACTTCATTTATCTGGTTTTGCTAGCCAATTTGCTGCCTCAGGCTAATAAATACCCCCGATTACAACTTCCGCACCTATTCAATCACCAAAGCAATTTCAGGTCACTTAGCTAAATACGCTATAAAAAAACTTATTCATTCATTCACAATTGCTCAAATAAACACAACCTCTGCAGCAATATAATATCGCATATAACAAACCAACTCATCTGCAATATGCTAATGCCTTTTGATCAATCTGCACTGTTGCTTATCGCATTTTCGAACAAAGGGGGCGGTGCCAAAAACATTGGAAATTTACATAACCGCTTCATAAAGTTATATTAAGCATAAATAGAAAATATTTCTCCATATTAGCTAAGCCTTCAAAACTTGAAAGTGTGAAGAGGACCAAGGTTGAATTTTCTCAACGGTCGTAATAAATTTAGGGATACCCTAATGTCCGTTTTTTGCACTCTCTTTGCCTCATTTACCTTTTTTTTCTTTCGATAGCGATTTATCGCCACTGCAATGAGTTTATTTGCAAGCAGAAGAAAGACAAGTTCACGGGTGCTATCTTTTCTCCACTATTTAATGTGCGCACTCTATGAAAAAATATAAGAAATAATAATAGCGGTTAGCTATAAAGACTGGCACATTAATTAAAAGTGTCACCTGAAGAAAACAATTTGCTCAAGCAAGTCGCACATCAACGATCCTAATGGAGCAACGAGATGGTCAGGCGGCGTGTTGTTGAGAATCATGTGGCGTTTGCATAGCAATAGCACCGCTTTTGTGCGGTAACCATTGCGCGAAGCACAGTTCACCTCAAGTACGGCGTTGCCCACATATGTCACACATTTCTGGAAGCGTGAACGCCTCTCCAGAAAGCTGCACAGGGAAGCCGATGAAAAAGAGAAGCTTGGAGATCAATACCAAACGGCGTTGTGCCACATTTCAATCGTTGCCTCCTCTCACATTCGCAGCAGCACACACACGTCAACGTTTCGTTCATCGAGCGCCTCACTTTGCCTCATGCAGCCATCGCACTCTGGGCCAACGCTCGCCGATTCGTTGCCATAATTTGCGTTTCCGCTTCTCATCTGTGGCTGTCGCTAAATCCCTCCTGGGCTGGCATCGTTGTCCATCAGCAGCACTACGCCCGGCTGCTTTCCTAATTAAGCAGCCTCTCACAGCGACTGCCGAAACGACTTCTATGAACGCTACCGGTTGTTGTGCAATTACTCCAACTCTCTTGACAGTGGCTAACACTCGTCGTCAACACTATTCGAAACGTCACAAAACTCAACCGACATCAAATCAACTATCTGATCAAAAATAACTCTGAACATCTACGACATGATTCACAGAGCATTCGACAGGTCTCCAAACGAGCCGAGTGCATGGTTTTGCTTCAACGAATACTTATAAGTTCCCTCTCCACTTAAACTTTGGTAAACAATTCATATGAATATATATGATTTGTAAAATTGAGCGTTGAAAGCAACTGTGAAAAGCGTGCTTGTACTTGAATGTGACGTTGGATTCGCGTTTCGTCTCATAGGATAAAACGTTCCTCAATGTCCAATGAAAAAATAACTACCTACTTAACAAATCTACCTTAAGATGCGAATTCAATTTGCCCTATTCAGCATTTGCCTTGTCGAATGAAAATGTCTCAAGTGGTGAAGAAAGAATGCAAATGGGAATAGAACTTCAGACAGTGCTCGATGAAAGAAATTCATCGAATAAAATACACTTCCACTGGACTGTCAAAAATGCACTTTGCATCGCTTTAGCAGACAATACACGTGCACTTCAAACTGGCAGGTGCAGAGGCTGACTTGGCCGATAGTCGATAACTGTATAGCTCACTTCGATGTGCTGCACGAGGAGGGTAAAGTTTGCGTGAACGCCTCCACTTCGATTGCAATACCAACCGCCGAAGTTGTATTACATTTAAGTATGCTTGATCAGTGACAAATCGAGCTTCTCATAGATAACTATACTGAATTCATTCTTAAGAAAAAGTAGATGGTATTCCTTCGTTGATAAGCTCCACAGTCAATGCTCAGTAAATTCTTGAAAATCAAAACAACGTAACACCACGATAAGTTGAAAACTGTATTAAGTCTTTTTTTGACATATATCACATTATCACTCTGTGATCGAAGCATACATCCCTTTTGATCTTTAAGCGCCATACCTACAAGATAGGCCTGTATTTCATTACAATGTGCAAGGAAATGAGTTCTGTTCTCGGTTACACACCCCTTTCCCTTGGCAAAAAATTGGGAAAGTGAAAACTAAAGGCACTCAGCTTTCAGCTCCTTCCTCCATTCTCAGGTTCAAAAACCTGCAAGTTTCATAGTACAGCATAGCTTGTCCGGGAATCTATAAAAAAATTTCACCGCATAATCGAAGGGAAACATCTAGGGAAGCGGAAAGAGTTTATAGAAAGGAATTACGATAAATAGTAATAAATCCCAACCGTCATAAGGGTCGGTTCAAAGTAATGCATTCCACGTATTATAGTCTCAAGTGCTGCAGTGATGACCACAATTTTAGTCAAACAATGAACATTAAAGGACAAAACCATAACCGTCTAGTCGTTGAGATTTTTACTCATATGGTGTGATTTCTGTTCATTCAAAAGGATTTAATTCTCACCAAAGAAAAAGGGAAAACTTAAGTCCCTCATAAATTTTAAAAAATCCATTCACCTCTTTCACTTGCAAACCTGTCAATCAAAATCCACACACAACACAACAATGATTGTCAACAAGCTTCAATCCACTCACTTTGGTAGTTCAATGTCTCAGAAGTGAAAGAAGTATAAACAATTAAAAACAACAACCTAGAAAAACGGAAATCATCCAGTTAACAAGCAATGTGCCTAATTTCCCTAAAAATCATTGTCCCCTTTTAAAGACTGACCCATGACCTGGCAGCTAAAGCGAACGAATGACACGCGAGCATATAGTAAGCAAAACAAAAATACCAGAGACAGCCATTCTCGAAAAAATGCCGCACTTTCTCAAATACCATAACAAAAAACCTCGAGTCATGTACTTACCAAGACTGAGCTTGAAGACACTCGGGGGGGGGGGGGGGGGGGGNGGGGGGGGGGAGAGAGAGAGAAGAGGGAGAAAAGGGAGGGAGGCGGAGGAACAGGCGACCTCATTAAGGCACAACAACAGCTTTCCAGGTTTTATAAATGCATTGCTCAGGTTTTACTATGGAATGGGATAGGAGATGTTAGAAGGCAGAAGTCTCATCTCTTTCTAAAAATTCAAGAGCGGCTTTATTCGAACTGCAGAAGATTTCTGGACGAGAGTTTCCACTCAAAAACAGAAACAGTGAAGCGTCGATGAATGTCCTTCCAGATTACCTTTCACAATAAACAGATGAAAGGAAATGCCAAAGCACTATTAGTACTTGAATAAATATGGATTCGTCCATTTTAAGTGACGCAGAAGAAGATTACCTATGAGCACTACGACAGGTGAGTGAGACATGGCGAATGGATATGCGCAAAAGTATGCTTATAGATACAAAATAAGAGCTTACTCGACGTAAAAAGTGCCGTAGACACGATCGTCGACCTTTTCCCATCCTTCAGGCAGTTCTCTCGGATCCTCCCACTGAGTTGTGCCCGAATTATGACTTAAATACACAAAATATCAACTCATATACATATCAAGCATTCAAGAAAAAATTCTTTGCGGCTGGAGACTATTTCAGAAATCTACATTGATTAACGATTTAAAAGATGTCGAAATTCTCTGTGCATAAGAAGACCGCTTCTCAACATAAGACTTCCCCTTACCTTTCATACCTTTGAAAAAAGAGACGATCGTTATTTCAAAGAAAAGAGGTACTCAAAACGAAAAATCTTGTTGAATACCTAAAAGTTATGAACTTAGCTGAAAGGAGCAAGAATAATAGAAGCGTACTCGATGAAATATTTTTCGCCTTGTTCTGAATATGCGACCTCCCAGTTCGGCGGAAGTGGTCCCTTTGAATCGCTTACCATATCATCCTCTTCAATCGGCTTTGGAGTTCCGTAAAAATGACCTAAAAAATACCAAAAATCTCATCGAAATCCATTATATTCAACTGCCACACAACATTGCAGTTGATTTAATGGGTAAGCATGTTCAGCGGACAAAACGAACTCTTCCTATAGGAAAAAATCAGTGCGCAAATAAAATCGGAAAAGGACGACAAACGAACTGCAACTAAATTATACTAGAGATATAGAGGATGGTGTATAGAAGCGACAACTACTTCAACAAACACAATAAGTGAAGCCTAACTATTAATGAGAACATGACGATAATCGAAGCGAGGAAATTACGTGTGTCGTTAGAGAGGGGCTTATTTCAAGAGCATTCGTTTCGGTCGCTTTTTGTAACGACAACAATAAATTTGTGAATAGGAATATATCAATCAGCTCCTACAGAAAATGCGATGTGAATATACATCAACCCAAACATTCACAACGAAAATCAAAACCGATTGCTATTAGAACGAGACGATAAGAAAGAAGATTACATGAATTTAAGGAAAGGAGGAATTTAAATGGAAGGATCTAGCACTTCGATAAGATATTTTGCTTGCATATGCAATTACATAGCGCAAAGATAATTTATTCAATATTAGATAGCGAAGTCAGTGTCCATAAGGTTACAAAAAATCTTCAGAAACAGACTAAAGCGTTTCAGAAACAGACTAAAGTGACTTTCTGCTCATCTATTTTACAAAAGTAAAGGTTAAAGCTCCTCAACATGGGTAAGTTAGAACCCAACAAAATGCAAAAAAAGCTAAATGATAATTCGATCTATCTGAAGAAAACCCGAAAGTAAAATATACTATAGGCAATAGCATAGCAGAAGTTGCGAAGTAGAAATGCTCAATAAATGTGACCCCTTTCATTGCAATTCGATGTAAAATGCGAGGATGAGGGAGCAAATCTTTGACGGGAATGAATCGCAATTTGAACGGATGGGTTAATTGAAATGCCGAATCCGATAATGCCGGAGAACAAATGTATGTGTCGACCGCACAAAATGTCTTATTGCCCTCGAAAGTGAAGTGAGCAACGACAAGCGAAAGTGCGTTTGCAACAAGACTCCATGAATGCTCGACAACCCATCGCTTCCACATTCCATTATTAGATAGTGGAGATAAAATCTTACAGATTTTATGAATTACTGTGGACACACGCTTGCAGCTTAGGAATTAAACAGTTAGGAGATATAACCATTCTAATACGGTCAGAATCACTAAGACTCCCCACCCCCCACTAAAAAGACCCAATATGAAAGATTTATTTCTTCTTTCATTGAGAAGATAGAAGTGGCGAAACGAACCCTCTTTTATGAAGCGCACCATAATATGCTCACAATGAATCAGTCCCGGAGAATAGCCTTTTATTCAACGTTTCAGCACTAACACCGCTATCAGCAATAGCATATGATACCACGAAAGAATAAAAGGAAAGATTCTTGAGGTTTGAAGACCACTGAATGCTAGAATAATAGAAACGATATGGCAAGCGCTGAATGATTCAAGGATTAAATCACTCTGCAATGAACATATCAAGCTAATCGATTAGAAGATCACGATAAGAGAGCAAAAGATAGAAGGAGTTTTAGTGAAACCTCGAGCGAAATACGACAACTGAAATAAGATGTTCTTGTTGTTTGCCCTTAATGCGATAAGAACGTTTTATCGTGACCACATGCACACAGTGGCGTTATGTAACCTCTCCACAAAATTTAATTCTTCAAGAAAGTTCGATAACTCCACTTCTCGCATTAGACTATAACCGATTCACCATTAAAATTGAAAGCGAGTATTATTTCAGATATATTATTAGTTCGTTAAAGCATAAAAGGAATAAATTGACCAATATCATAACGAACTAGCACGCTTAAGATGCATCGGAGGGGTGGGAGCGAGGAGGGGGTACCGAAGTTTTTGAACAGAAATGCATTTAGAATTTCAAATTGAAACGATGACGATACAAAAAATTGGAAGAACTCAAATTTACGCTGCAATAATTCGTGGAAATATAGGTAATTTGTTAATTTCTGGTCGATACTTGGCACAAAGCGACAATAGTGGGTGGCGAAAATCGATATGATTTGCAAAAACTGAGAAACGAACATGAACGAAAAAAACTGCCACTCAAACGTTAAATTAGCGTCAACTTTATGTCGAAAACGTTGCATCATATGATACCTTCTTTAGAATCTCAAGAGTTATAAGCAAGAAAAAGTTTTCGGAAACTCCTCCAAGGAGGACAACGAATCGCCTCTCTCATCTCTTCCATAAACATCAGTGAGGAACCCTTTCAAAGGGGTCAGTTGAAAATGGTATTTTGAATAGCAGTCCAAGTGGGAACCGTTCGCAACACTCTCAATCGTCGAATCGATGTTATCTCGAAAAAGAATCAGTTGTGGAGAGGTGTGTGAGAGATTTGCATATCAAGAGACTAAATAGACAAAAAGAGGACGTCACGACATGATAACGATCAAATAAACCGCCGAGTGCGTTTTATAAACTCTTGTAGAGATCCTCACATTCAATTTGAAGAACGCTTAAAAACATTCGCATCTAAATCAAGGCAGCTATGATAATTTGTCACAATCATAAAATTGGAACTTAATCGATTTTAAATCCTCGTCAATCTCATAAATTATATGAGCATTTAAAATGGAAAACAAAGCGCTACTCGACAATTCGGCGATCGGTGAGTTGGCCAAGACGCCCTTGTGCAACAACGAGTTAAATATGAAGTTCCTATCGCTGGCGTGAGGCCTCTTAAAAGGTTCATCAGTGTTCAAGTGAAAGGCAACGAAGCTGGTATGGGAGATGTCTGTCAATAAAAAATAAAGTGTCGAAGATAAGGGTGCATAATAAGGTGTTGCAAAAATGCGCAGCTGTAAACTCGTCGATCTATACAAGTATCGCATGGCGATTTTGTCACCGTTGCTACAGTACTTTATCACGATAAACGAGTGTGAGTGAACCTTTGGTGAATCATGAGTGACAAATTGGCTACAATGATCGCGACCACCCAAAGCAATTCTAGCGCCATCCATACCTATTTATAGGATATATAAAAGAAATTCACTGCTATAATTTGGCTCCACTAGTTAACTTAGATAGTTAATTCGTCGACATTTAAAACACGCTAGGGATTTTACAAATTTATTTTTTTCTTCTATTTTTGGATCAGTTCTTGATTCCGAAATTGAATGACCTCATTTCATAGTCAACAAGAAGAAAGGCGAGAAATATAGTTCGAAATTTTATATAAAATTAGAATAAACCTCACCTAAAATAATTTTAATTTCTGCTGATGATTTGATTGAATTATAGTTCGCGTTTGATAACAATAACTGCAATGAAGAAGCCTCAGATTGATAAGTACGCAGAAGATTGATATTAAATTCAGTCACGAAAACAGCAAAAAATAAAAAATAAATAAATAATGCAATGGCGAAATCTGCAATGTTTTTCTGAAATCTAGATGAGAACTTTGTTTTTTTAAATCACTTGAAAAAATAATTTTACTTAAAATTTTTTTCATATTTTTTTACCTTATAGTTTTTCACATGTTGAAGCAACGTGTGTCTAGAAAATACAGACCAAACTGCTAATGAATCATTATATAAATAATCATATATTCTATAGACAAACATCACAGAGTGATTCATTAAGGTGTTAAGGTGCGTTAATATAAGCATTTATTTGAGCATGACCGATGATAGGCCACTATTCTTTCATTTGGTTAACGACATGAAACCCTTCACAAGGCAAAATTTGAGATGATCAGAATCGAAGATGACAAAAAGCGCGGAGAAAGATGGACGTAGTCTGCTGTACCGCTTTCACAATATATATATATATATATATATATATATATATTATATATATATATATATATATATATATATATTGAAGTGACATCTCCAGTTGGAGGAAGTGGTGAAAAAGGACAAAGTAGAAAAACGACAAGCAAATATGAACCGTCTAAAAAACCAATTTGGCGCTTATTCTATCAAGGCGTCCTCTGCGATATAAAGTACTTCACAAAACAATCCATTATAAAAGCTGAACTTTCAGGCGTAAATATACAGCGAGTGTCCCAAAGCCGCAAGCAATTCAACATTGAACTTATTCAAGTGAAACGACATATCAAAAGAACTCTGCCCCCTCCCCCTTCATTTCAAATTAATAGCAATATTAGGAATGGATATCACAAAAGTTAAGCTGCAAAACGACAGCAATCTTCATAGCCAAACCTACATAAGTTAAAAAATCATTTGAAGCAGAGCCCATCTCCTAATCCCCGTCCTCATCCCCCCTACCCCTAAAAAATCGAGTATCCCCTCCTCTGTTCGAAATGAATTTATCAGATTTTTTTTTTACTGAAAATAAGCAAAAAATATTCTCTTCACCATTGTTAATAAGAACCCCTCAATTGGTCAAGAAAACTTCACTTTCTCTCCTCCCTTATAATCCCTTACAATCGAGTCATAACTATCAAAGATTCATTGGCGCACTTCCGTTTCGCGCGCCGTGAAAAAAAAACATAAAAAATAAAAAATCGACCCTTAATCGAATACTGCCTCTTTCGACATCGTGCGAAAATTACAACTCGAGCGCTCTACCTGACGTAATAGTGTATTTTGGAAATATACACTGCAATCACACATGTGCTGATTCTTTACTTTTACCGAAAAATTTTTTATTTACCGAAATTCCGTCATAATCGTGGTGACTAAGCAAGCAAATGAGATGAAATTTTGAGGAATTTAAAAAAAAGCCACCTGGTCAGGGAACTCTTTTGTGCACTAGACGTATATGATGCTCATCATTTGCGGCTCATTCAGATAAAAACCATTCGCAACAATTTTTCAATTGCAATTTCAATTATATAAAATGGAAACGACAGATGTTCGTAAGTAATTGAAACAGTTTTTATTGCGCTTAGCAGATATATTCTAGCAACTTAGAGATCCTAAAAGAATTCTAAATCAACAAGAAAATGATCAATAAATTGGAATTTTAGAAAATTTATAGAAAAATATTTAACTTCTAAATATAAACAATATTCGATTAATTCATAACAGGTTATATCAAACAATTTCCATAAAACTTTCTGAAATGACCAACATCATAATGATTATATAGGAATTCCCTACGACCATTAAAAAAAAAACAATTTCACGAAATGAAATCGATCATTAAACCAACATATATATTATAGGTGAACTTTTTAAAATCACTCAATCAACTAAATAAGTGTCGCTTAAATGAAATTTGGAAATTATTTATTACTTAACTATTCGAGAAATGTGCCAGACTGTCTGGCACGATACGCGTTTTCATACACCATTCATCCCATCAATCAATTTCACAAGTTACGAAGATGAAATGGTTCACCTATAATGTATATGTTGGTTTTTATTTACTTATTTATTTATTTTGCTCATCTGATCGCTTCTTAAAAATCTTTCACAAGATTTTCACATGAAGCTTGACTGGCGCAAAATACACGCAATATTTTTTCGGCATCCTCAAGAATTTTATAAATCCTATTTGAAGTTCACGGATCGATGCGAAAAATAGTGTACGAAGCTTTTCCACGGTGAATTTTCTATCTATCAAAGTTAGTGACTTTAGCATTGATCGTTGAAGAGATTAAATTATTGAATGGACTTACACACACATAGGCACACACAACGCCGGCATCAAGCGCTTTCACTGAGCAAATATGAAAAATCGTATGGAAAAACGAATTGTTTGCAGGGACAGATGAAACTCTGAATTTCAAGTGTCCCGCCACATTGTCTCATATCTGAGTAAAACTTTTCCGAATCGCAGTATGCTAAAAAATGCTAACAAAGATAAGCGTTGAGCTTAAACCAAACGAAATGCAAAAATTGAATATCAAGGATTGATGCCTTTTTTGAGGTAATAAAATCAACATATAAACATTTAGCCCATTAATTACAAGCACATCAGTACTACTTTACCCGCATTTAAATGTCTTAAAAAAGGGATCTGGGTAACGAGGCTAGAAATTTTTTTTTTCGTCATAAAGATGTTCCATGTGGATAAAGACAACTGCATGTTCGTAAAATGACACTTCAAATACACAGCTAGGCAAACAAAATTAAATCTCTAAAGTGGGATGCCATTATGCGCACATTAAGAGGAGTTAGGACTGAGTAACCGCTGGCGTGTCCTAGATTTTAGTCTCAATCTCTCTTCCAATTTCGATGCGGTTGATCACAGATACGTCCCCTGCCAGCAACATTGTTGATGTGGACGGTCCTAATGTGCAGCCCTCTATCAGTAACCATGAGGATGTATTCGAAATCCCGCACCTTATCATCTCCCTCAATGATTCTCCTTAGTCTGCTTCATGGCCTGCTAATCAAAGTACTTCAGATGACAATCAAAGCAGAGATGACGTAGATAAGAAATGAACACTTCAAAAATTAGCTTAATGTGAACAATGCTGCAACACCTAAAAGCACTACCGCCCTTCATTTGGCCAATATTAACAACCACCACATGTTGGAAAAACACATTTAAACTGCTGACAAACCAATCGGTATGCAAAGTACATTTTTAAAATTGCCTCCGAGCAAGCAAACGGAAGTTCTGTCGGCATTAGCTTTGATTTCCACCGTTTAAATGATCATATTTTATAAGAACTGGATTAAAATTTATAGAAATCCATTGTTGCAACCAGATTCCTCTTAAAAGCCTCAAATAATTGAAAAGCAAAGCAAGGTTGAAACTACCTTATAAATCTTAAAATTCGATGAAATTCCTGTACTACTTGAAAATAGAAACGGGTTCAATAAATGTCACAGTAATTTGAAGGAAAAAACTCTCCCTCAAACTACTGCAAGAAAAAACTCTCTTCTTGCCAGTATGGATAAATACAGTAAGAACGACTTATAAAAACATTTGAAATGCTATGTTACAGTACCATGCAGAAAGAAAGAGACATCTTGAAGGTGAGAAAATGAGTAAATATTTTCTTCATTGAATTTATGTTCGAGAATGTCCCAACGATTTGTGGAGCAAAAATGTAGCAAAGAAACGTCATTAAAGCGATCGTAAATGCTCCCGAGTGCTTACACAGCTCATCCTTCTTACACATTCAGCAATAACCACCTGTTCAAGCAATATGACTCACATAGAGAACCTAATCATCACTAGCTGGACTTCTAATGGTTGGCACTGCGTATGAGAGTGCAAATCTTATCTTCTCAATTAAGTGTTGATCAACTTTGATTATTAACATAGCGAAAGGTAACAACTTTTAGGTGAATCATAACAGAATGTGAAATAAGTTCGCTAAATGCTTTCAACCTTATAAATTGAGATACAATACATCAATTGAACTTCACTTTACGACATTGTCTAATTACACGTTGAACAACGGCGCAATGTTTCTTTCATTTATTATTGAACTAAACGGTAAAGAAATATTAGAATATCATCGAAATATTTTAATAAAAGAGAATTGAGTAAAGACGACATTATGTCACAACCTATGAAAGCGTGTTGCCATCTGCATTTGCGCACAACCAAATCGAGTTTCCATCGAGAGCACATCACATAGAAATTACGTATGCGAATTTGAAGAGTGCATTCAGTGCGGCAATTAAACGTTAGATAAGTAGATGAACGTTATAATCTCAAGCAATATCACAACTTACCACAAAGAAGTCATATGAATTCTTTTTAAAATAAGACCAGCATGACAATTATATGCATTCAAAACATTAAAATATGATAAGCTATCATATGATGTCAAGTTTCTTAGAACAGTGAACAATCAGTGATTGCAAAACTTTTCTAGAACAAACAGTGGTACTTCTTTTATATGCTACAACGATTTCAGGATGGCCATTGGCATCGCCTGATAACAAAATTGTCTATTCATAGAGGGATGGGGATGGAAAAGGGACGGGGCGGGGACGGTAACAAGGTATCAAACGTTGACGTATTTCAGCGAGACGATACCCATCTTTTGTTGTCGTGAATTTAAAAAAGGCTTGTGGAACCACAACGACACTACATCAGAATAAACCAGTATACATCCAGCGATTTGTTTAAAGTTCTAACTCTTAGATTCACTTCTTCAAAGCAAGCTTCACATCGAAACGTATAGTGAGCAAGCAGCTCGTAAAACCGGTACATTCAAAATGATAACGTATGTGTATGCAGAAAGGACGTCCTTATCATAAGGCTCCAAGGGGACGGGGAATGTGGCATCAATTTTGGCATTGCACCTTAGCAAACCATTCTTGCTCACAACAGCTGTCATCCCAAAGCACAAAACGTTTTGTCGAGCTCCATACTATGTGTGTACACATTAGAATCATGAGTATATCAAGCAACGAATAATTCGGAATAAAGCTGCAAGTTTGAAGCTAATCTGATGCAACACAAAAAATATCAACGCTCGTTGTAAAATAAAACGCTCATGCTGAATATTTGTATTTTCACATCTACAGCTATAAGATTGCATGATTTTCTATAAGATTTTTCTCAACTGCAAATCAAAAATAATAATAGATTATTTTTGACTTACAAATTTTGAGAAAAATATAATTAATTTCCTACTACTTTCCCTACCCGTCTCGCAATACGTGCCCTCGTTTGCCCCCTCAATCGCGATAATATATAAACAAAAAGTCGCCGATCTGAATCCAACGTCGTTCCATTACGCAGAAATTGGCCTGAGGTGATAACATTTGAATTATTGCATGATTTCCTCGCATATTTAATTCGTCATTGTCAACTGCTGCACCAAGAAAACTTTACCGCTCGAGTTGTGCGGTAAAGAAAAAACGTTAGGGCTCAATGAACATTTCGAGTATGCAGAATGAAGCTTTTGCACTAAACAAATACGTACTTTCAAAAAGAAAAAAAAAAGTTCTAAAGAAACAGCAACATTTTAACAGCACTTTCCCATTTAAAATGGAACATGAGAGGACACATAGAATTTAGTCTCCGGCATCGGGATTTTATTTTTTCCAGCAACCCACCACCTCTCCCCCCACCTCTTCACTAACTGCTACAGCTTAAAGAAAATAAGAAAGCTGCAAGCTGTTCCTACCCTTCCACACAAGTTCCCACCTATTTACATTTTTGATGTATGGTGTCATGAAAAAAAGAGGGAACAACGCTATGAAAACTGAAAATGTTTGCACTTCTCAGGTTTAAAGGTTGGCAAAAAACGAGTGAACATCACAATCGAAGGCAGATTGATTGTATGCAGCACTGTGCGGATAGATGGACACTACCACGATGCGAGGGCACGCTGAGCACGCCTACTGCACGCCGATGCCCTCTGCGTTCATTGTGCGCAAATATCAGCTGCACACACATTCATATGTAAATGTGCGGAAGACGCCATGCTCTGGCATTACGCCAATACATGCACAACATAGGATGTGCTGACAGTCGTTGTTTGCATCTGCCAGCTTGGAACATCCGCATTTTACATACAAGTTAGTGCACTTCAACGGTTGGAAAATTGCATGTGGAACAAAGAAAATGCATTGGATTTAGTCTTTTGATTAGAATGTACACTGCAGATAATGGTGGGAAAATGCGACAGTTGAACAAAGTGGCAGAAATTAGGGACAAAACTGTTGAAGTGTTCAGTGCTAATTGAATAGATGCATGCCGAATTGCCCTGTTGTGGCACCTTGTTGTTCATAATCAAGTAGTGCAGCTGTCATGAAGTATCTGATGTAAATGATTCGACTGCACAAATCACGTCCCTTTATGTTTTTAAAACAATGATGAATTGTTACTCTCATCTATGAATAGAATCATTAATTACAAGAAGAATACATGTTGTGAAGTTTGATCGATCAGTGTTATGAAACGCTAGTCCAATCCGAAATAGAGGCCTGCTAAATCGTAGCTTGAGCGCTGCATCGCGAAAGTTAGAGCACTGCAGGTACACTAGAGTAATACTGAGAATTCGAGTGATGCGCAAATGCTTGACAGCTGCAAACATTTTAAAGAGCCACGTACGCACTTGGCTGATGCTAGTTGCTATTCATCATCGACTAATTTTATGATGGGAACAAATTTTTTGTGATAGTATAAAACTGGATAAGTTTCTAGTGATGTTAAAATTCAAGGATAGCGGAAGGAAGGAAAAATCCCGTCGATTTAGGATTCCTGAATTTAGCTAGAATTTTTCCTCCAAGGTCTACAGCAGGAATGACAATATAGAAGGATCCTCGATAACGCCAAGCACAGACTCCATCCTCGATTCTTGTGATTTCACCGCTTGTTAGACAGAACAACCATTTGCCACGAATTCTCATCCACGCATTAACTACAAGAGTGATACTTCAAGTGTCCGGACAGTACCGCTCTGAGTCAGTATAAAAAATCATTCTGCGACTAAATAGCGAATGATGGTTGTTAGCTGAGTCATGTTTGGGGTTCTGTTTCATTTGCAAACTTACCAAATATTTTCACTGCAAACTTCGAAAATCGCACAAGAAGCAGCTTAAAAGTGGCCGCGAATTGTATGTTGGTTAAGAAAAACGGACGAGTGGAACCTAACGTCCTTGGCTTGAGGATCTGAACCCCTAACTTTAGAATGTTTCAGTTCTCATAGACTCCCTTGAAATTCTTTTTTTTTCATTTAGGAAACAAAGAGAAATGGTCCTAATTTACGGTTTGAATTATTAATAAGAATAAATAGCCAATAAATGTATCTTTCTTACCAAAAAAAAAAAAAACTCATGTCCTTTCTTTTGTATGGCACTGATCCATCATCACCAATAAACCCCCACCAATTAGCAAATCGTGGATGTACTAGCGCTAACAATAATTAAATAGATCAGTAATTGCTTATGCTGGAATTTGTATGAAAAAATCCAGGATTTCAAAGATGGCAACCAAAAAAGGCAACACCATGCTACTTTCATGGTTAGAATGGTGCTATTAGGCAATAGAATGCACGGAATAAGCAAGTGATCGCGTTCGTTGCCTTGTTAGAACAGTGTATGAGGTGGAATCAGCGTGCCGTGTGAGCACGAACGGCCACAAGACGTGCGGGGCCGAGCGCATCGGAGATAGGCGCATATGCAAACAACGCGGCGAACACGGGCAACAAGAAAAAAAAAATAATTCGTCCGCTTCGACATACAATTGAAAAAGTCTCTCGTTCGGCCCTAACCCTCCCTATCACAAAAACTAGAAGCCTCTCAAATGAACTCGATGGGGAGAGTGGTGATGAAAACGTTAAAAAGGTCATATAAATGAAATCATAACAATTATTTGTACTGTCGTTCTATTTCTTTCTATTCGATTGTTACACAACTATGTAGAAGTTTGGGGTCGATAAAGTATGAGCTCTAGAGAAGTAAATAAGCAACTGTTTTGCTCGAAACGAAAATATTCGTAAAATTTTATTCCCTTGAATTAGAAAATCGAATTTCGTTAAAATATTAAATTAAAAATATTCCCTATCCACATCAAAAAAGGCCTTCATCAATGAGGACTATTCGATCTTCCTATGATCGTTGTCCCTTCCACTCGGTGAACACAGAACAAAGCTTTAGCAAAAAAAATTCGGCAATCATATTCTCATTATGCCATTTTACAATTATTAAGATTTACTTTTAGAGATTATAACGTTTATATTTCTCATCTCAAATAGAAGCAGAGTCTATCTAAAATTTCAATCACACAAAAATTTCAAATCACTATGAAAATCTCTTAGTTTTATTCGATTTTCTATCTTTTAATTGAAAAAAAACCATATATTTTGAAAAAAATGTTGAATAATACATCTACAGTAAAGCCGCTATTTCAAAAATAAATGAATAAATAAATAAAACCAGGTTGGAAAAAAGCTGGATAATCGACGAAATGTGTTCTTACATTCGAAGTGATGCCAATAAAATTCTACTTGTTTTGAAGATGTGAACTCAATATCCCAAAAATTACTCCTTTATGAGATCGTTTGAAACAAAAAAAAAAACAAAAACAAAAATTCCACTGGACAAATAATAACCATAAGAGCAAGGTGGAAGGGAAGCTAGAAAGACAGATTTTCATACGATTATATTCAGGACCACTGTCACGAAAAAAGTGCATTTTAAAAAGGCTCACTGCAATGATTTTTGTGGATCGATACATTCCTATTCCAATAAGTGCATCGAATCGACGCTGTACCTTGTAACGACTATTACTGAAATAGGCCATATATGCATACGAGCTTTTCCACCGAAATTTCTAGCTGAAGATGGTGTTTCTCTTTATAGCCATAGTGATCAAGATGTGCTTAATCACAGTCAAATAGATAGTAAAAAAAAACGCATATCCATGCCCAGCGCAGCGAAAAACATTCAACAATTTTTCGGTGCCACCACTCCCTTTATAAAATCTTCTATATATGCTGCTGAGGATTTGTCCAAGCGATCGCGTGTGACACATATTTTAACGCAATGAATTCGTTCAAACAAACCTCACGAGTTGCCTTTGTAGACCACGATGCGACTTATCTAAGTATAAAAAGGTCTCCGGCAATATTCAAGGAAACAGATGCGAGAGGGGTGAACTTTCCCCTTTTCAAAGCCACGGACCAATCGGGAGACTGCCTGGCAGTCATCTATGAAAAAAAAAAAAACTAAATTTTAGGGCGCTAATGGATTTAGTTGATAAAGCTTGCGCTGAAGATGCGTAAATACAATTATGTCCACTTATGGCGCAATATCCCCATTGCTGAAAATTTTCAACCTCCTTTCTTCCCCTTCTCCCCTCCCCCCCCCCCCCCCCCCCCCCCAAAAAAAAAAACCCCGGAATTCTATCTACGTTATTAGCTGCATGCAACATGCTACTAAGGAGAAGCAAATGCCAGTATTATGTAAAATAATGGGATCACTATTCATTAAAAAATCACTACAAAAGTCATGAGCAACACAAAAAAATTTTTGTAACGCGACTAAACAATTATGTTCGAAAGAAGCAATGCATTGGTTACAGTGAACGAGATCAGCAACAAACGAACATTGTTTCATCAGTCGATTTGATCGACGGATCGTCAACAAAGCCGTCGATTTAGAAATTGATCTGAGTGTCTCGATGATGCAATGTGTTAAGTGGAGATCAATATCACAGCATTCAACAATATCAATTATCGACAAAAACAACGTCACATAGCATTGCATGAAAGCGTAATAGTGAATTTGCTGATCGGCGCTTTTGTCGTGGCATTTGCAAACTTGCGATGTGACAGTGGGATTTCACAGTTTGAGAGTAGGGCATGTTGTTAAGCTCGGATGACTATACAGTTTGAAAAACACAAATAAGAGTTCGGAAATGGGTCGTCAAAAAAGATCTCGATTGGCACGTTAACTATACTGTTTTTATGTAACACCTTTTCAAATGAGATCGAGTTTTCGGTGGCAATTTTTGGTATTTCATCGTTGTTTCATAAGCATAAATAATATATGCAAAATATCTGCCACAAAAAATAAAATAAAAGTGGAAATACCACACAGACAACAAGGCTATACTCAGTGAATGCCGCATCAAGTTACACCATTACTGGAGTCACGATCAGCTATGAGGTAAACTTCGCCTCCTCCTCCCCCCCCCCCCCCCCCCCCCCCCCCTCGACCATTCTACTGCTCTGAATTATATAATATATCATGATACAAAAGCTCGAGCTGTTAAGCGCTCCGTTTATTTCACGCCAATTTCCTATAGCCGTCAAAATATAAAACTTGTTAAGAGAATAGCATGCATGAGTGTTGAAAAATTCTCCTTTGATGGGCTTGTATTTGAGATTTGGCAGCGTTTTACAATCATTTCGAATTCAAAGGAGGCGACCCTAAATTGATTGAAAATACACTGGACTACTTGTCTTGAAATTATCAGTGAACCCTTACTTTTACCTAACTTTTCCCACATGAACGTTTAATTCAAAAGAGATGATCTTTGGCCTCTCAAGAACGGCCTGTTGGCAGTTTAGCTTGCCTCATTAAAAGTCAAAAATAAGTGATGCGTCGTCGAATGGGACTAATAATTCTGCTGATGTTGCCAAAAAAGAAATACGTAATTGAAAGAGGAATTGGGATGTCAATATTACAGTTCCTAATTATCTAAGAGAGGCAATGCATAGTCGGAAAAAGATTTGTATTCGTGTGAGGGATGGGCATGTAGTCATCGCTTTACGACCTACCAGATTTTATTTCTGTGAGTGAATCGTAAAATCGCCTTTACAATTCACAACCATAAACTTTAATGATGTTTTCTATCGATTTATCTTATGTAAACACATCGCTTTCCGAGTACAGATGACTAATGTCAGCGCATGATGATAAGCCGTGCAAAAAATTGCTATACACAGCGCAGGTGTAATGACGAGCGTCATGTTCGAGCAGCACTCCAAACACCATTCTCGTTTATCGATGACGAATGCGGCTTCAGGTATGAAAATGTGTAACTGTTGAAGGTAAATGCCATTTCAGTTAGAGATATAAAGCGTGGAGAACGCTTCAAGCAACAAAAAAAGACATTTCACTGAATAAAATTAGAATAGTGAATAATTCAAGCTCAGTTTACGCAACATTTTTCTTGAAGCCCGCAAAACGTTTGATTGATGTGAGTGAAAAAAGTTTTAAAAAAAGGAAATAAAACATGAATATTGAGAGGTCGCGTCTTGTGTAATTCGATAAAACCTTTTTTTGGTTTTAATTCATTTTACTATCTTCTGAAAAAACGTTGCAAACGAAAGAGTCGCTTTTTTTTTCATCAGCGTTTCAGAGTTTGCGATGGGCATAAGAGGCAGCCTTTACTCAGTTAATACATTTCAGGAACACAATTTCTTTGGTTAACGTCTTTTTCATTAAAGCATTTGCTAGTGCTTATCTCGCTGAATATACTCTCATACGAACTTCGAGAGTAAAACTGTCTTTAAAAGCATGCAGTACAGCTGCAAGAAGCGTGGTCCAATGGTTAAAGCGCTGCGATGCAGATTACAAGTATTCGAAGCAAAACCAATAAAATGTCTCAGTAAAAATTCGAACTAAGGCTCTTGCCAGCCTAGTATTCATCAACAAATTCGCCGGTCTTTGTAAATCAGCTATGTACGTTCTCTTTCAGACTTCTTTGGCAATTGGGTTGCAAAAATGTGATGTGTTAAATTGATGAAACCTTCAAAAACCGGAAGAGATCAAAGAGGTGTCTGTACAAACTAAAAAAAATGACAGGCCATGACAGGCGGAAGAACAAATCCCGCGTGTGTAATAACTTTACCTCTATGCTATTGCTTGCATTTATTTCGTAATACTTGCATCATCAAAATATTAAATTATGGCGAATATTTAAAAGAAGATATAATAGGAGACGAGATGAGAAGGCAATACATGACATTAGTTACAAATGCATATCGAATTTGCCTAAATCAAGCACTAGCCACTTATAACCTTTTTTCTCGGCTCGATAACGCTAATCAACCCACAAAATTCAAAAACTTTTCAAGCTGCATTAAAATTTCTCATAAAGGATAACAGCAATGCCAAATGAGTGTATTCAGCATTTATCTTCCATCTGACGCTGCTCTATTACAACAAGTCGCTATTTCTGTGGTACCATTATGCATAATTTTATGCATAGGATCAATAGATAAGCCGCACTTCATCCTAAGAGATATTTCAAACTAACGCAGTAATAGACTGCTCCGGCTAAATAAGCAACATATCTGAATATGTAAATAGAAAGGCTGAAGCAGCTGTCGATCGAAGATTGTCGGATTAAAGCATATTTGGACTCATATTCAACGCAGTGAGGTATTGCCCGGTCACTGGACGCATTTTGAGGCATACAAGTAAAGCAAGTGAGGATGCAAAAGGCAATAGGTGGCGATTCATCAAAGAAGCAAACAATTTGATTGGAGGGCGTGAGTGCAATTCCACTGATTGGCAGCACCATCAACCGCAACCTTTCAAAGGGGGTCTTGGTGGTTAAATAGGTTGACTTTTGCTCACCATCGAATCAGGCAATAACCATATTTGAAATATTCCATTGATGTTATTAACCAAATAATGAATACCCACCGTGCACTACAGAAATGAATCATTTCTAATCTTCGACCTTTCCAAAAAAATCAGGGTTAAAATATTGTAACTAGATATTATTATCATTAAGTTCCTTGGCAAGCAGAATTTCAGAAATTGACAGAGTGAAACAAGAAGACATATTAAAAGAGACCAAAGCATTTCAGTTCTCTGAGTATTAGAACTTTTGAAGAAAATTATGCAAAACCGTTACAGAAAACCGCATTGCTATGATCGTTTGAATTTCCATGAATGCGTTATACCAAAGTCGACAAACAATAAGAACCAAACCTTGGTAGTGACCATGTTCGAGAAGTTGATTGGTTTGCTGCATATGACGGAACAAAGGAACATCGACGAAACGATAATGTACTCCGTCGATCTCACCATCTTTAGGTGGGCGAGTCGTATCTGCAATACTGATGGATCAACAACATCAGAGCTATAAGATGCTTTTACCTGCAACTTTCTTTACTACTGAAGAAGTCATCATAGTGCATTTTTTGTGGCTCTCAGGTTGTGGATAGCTGCAATGCGACATCTCTTCAAGGATATTTTGGCATAAGAGTTCTTCATTTCTCTTTTAAAATACCCTTTTGACCAAGCGAAGTGCTAGAACAACTGGACAGAAGACATTACAAATACAATAATGCAGCAGAAGTGCATTGTTACTTCTTTCGCCTTAAGGTAGAATGATGGTTTACAGGCAATCTTCACTTTATTGGAACTTTCGAGTCGAGTCAATTTAACTGGCCCATGTGTCTTTTTCAGAGGAACATAGACCCTGATATTTCTGAAAACTTCCCTATCGATATAATGTCGCAGTGATGACGAAAATGCACATCTACTGAAACATGCCCCAAATAGCACTGCTGTTTGAGTCGATAAAGGCGAAGCCATAATGAAGGGCACTACAAACATTACTCAGCTTACATTTAAAACCAAACAATAATTGGGAGCAAAAGTCACCAGACGTGGTTGATTTCGAGCTGAGGCCATAGCCAATTGCAAAAATAGTACTTACTTAGAGAAGAAGGCAGAAAGGAAAGAAAAAAATTAGCACTAAAAATAAAATCATTTCATTCAGCGATATTTCTTTTTCTTTCGGCTATCTACTAAATTTTTGACGAAACTGGGAAACGAAAGGAAGGATAAAGCCATCACTGACATCAACTGTTGCAAAGACCATTCAAACTTTGAGTGTCGTCCCATCTCATAAAGCAGCCAATTTCTGCCAAAAATACATTAAGGACACTCAATATGCGAGCTTTCATCGAGAAGATGAAAAACGATACAAAAGTGAATAGATAGTCAAAGAAGTGGGTTTCAAATATTTACTTTAAACTGCCAACCAAACGAGTAAAATAGTATTGTTGATAGTGGAATGAATGCAAAACTCAGAATAAACAAGAGTCAGTTTCAAATAACCAGCGTCCGCTTTTACACAGCAATAATTGCCTAAATGTTGGTCGGCAACGTGCCTGCGGGGAGACTAATAAGCAGCACCATTTGCGACACTATTTCGAGATTTTTTGTATTAGATCGAAAATCAATTTACTCATAAGTGTATGCAAATTTGTATCCATCAAGGCATCGAATAATTTAATGCAAATTTTAGTTCCAGCAATAATATTAATGATGCAGAAAAATTTTAAACCATTATATGGATAGGGTATCTGAATTTAAAAAAAAACATGTAGTATAAAAATTGAATTGCCATATAAAACATACAAGGAACGGTTTTCTGATAAACGTTGTCACGGATGACCACTTGAAGTTGTGCATACTCCTTGTTTGCGAGTAGTTCACGTAAATCGGTCGGAAGCGAACCTAGAAACCTGTTGAAGTTTGATCCTTATTTCTTCATCCCATGCAATTCTATATATTTCGTCGCGTAGATACGCATTATGCCTAATTCTATACAAAAAGTTTCGATTTTTTTCAATGTTTTTTTCACTGAATACTTTAATGACTAAATTCACATTTCACTTCTAATCGAATAAGGCAAATTTAAATTCATTGACTATTTAATGCTTTCACTAACCTCCATTTATCACCTCCAAAGTGATGAATTCTTTCGTTGCAAACGATATCTCCAACAGTAATCGAACGTCACTAAGCAACATTCCGGAGACTTTCCTGCAATCGGAACTTTTCTTCACGCTACTTGCTGATATGATCGATTCTAATTAACGCCTATGTTTCATTCAGTTCAAGGAATTTCAGTTAGTCATGTTTTATCACATAGTGCATCAAAGACTCTAAAAAAATGGGCCAACTCAATATGAACATTGCCCACCAAAATTGCTTCTAAGAATGCAGCAGAAAATACTGACTATGATGCGTTGAAATGATACTACTCCCTACTTTCAAAACGATATGGTCGCTTCGACATGTAGTAAAAATAAGTCAATGTCATAAACACTACATTAAGACAATCTAAGCATCATCTAATCGAAACTGCAATGTATATCAAGGAAGCGGATAACTCCTGCATAGTAAAGATGCGCTTGAAATGCCCCATCTTAAAGGTTACATATGACGGTCCTTGAACAGCTTTTTTATCAGTTAGAAAAAAATAGGAAGTTAAATAATCGCTCGTAGAGGTTGATCAAAGATCTTCATGTGATGATTTTTTGGCCGAGTCTCCCTGGAGGCATTTCCCACTTGTTATCCTGGTCCACGACGAGTGCAGTCAATGGAATCATCAGTAAAATCGAACTTATCAACGCATATTTCCCATGATATTCAAATATGTGAAGACAACAGTGATAAACGTTTAACGGACCTGCCATCAATTGAAAGTAGAATATCATTCATATCAAGAACGTTAAGGAGATCAGGATGATGGACCAGTTCGATGAGTATAAGACGACTTTGTGCAGCACCGCCATGCACAGTGAATGGCACTTCATTCGGATGACAGTGTACCTCAATAAAATATAATGCATTCTAATTTCAAAGTTTATTGTTTAAAATCCAAACGGTGATTTACCCTCATTTGATTCTTTTTATTGCACAAGAAGCAAAGGTTTTTCTATGAAGGAATGATAGAGAATTTTCGAAGGAGCTTTAAATAAGTGAAGATAAAATGGGCGATTAATTAAACAGCTCTTTGAGAGAAAAAAAATAAAAAAAATCTATTCTTGAGTTCTTCTATTTATATGTTGGATAATCTTGTGGAATGATCTTTCCACCGGAAATATGATGAAACGCAACAAACCATTTATTAAATTTCCAACACAATGAAGTCTATCAACGAGTCAAAATTTTGAGAAAAGTCATAAAATTTATTACAATAAAAAACAGATGTATTCACAAGGTACCATATTATCTGTGATTTATCTGTATCACCGCTTGCATAGAGATAAAAAATCTATTTTGAATTTCGCTCTAAGGTCGACTTCATCGTCTGGATTACTGATAGACTCATTTTTTGTGAAGATATTGATGGAGAGAAAAATAAAACAGAAAAAAAAAGAAGAAAAAACTAAAATGACGTGCAAGAAACTCCAAAACAGAAAAAAAACATACCTTTACAATTCGTGTAAGCATTGTCAATAAATCAGTCTTCTGAGCATCATCAGTAATTGACACACATAGTGGCGACTTGCGGCATATTTCAATGCGATCGAGAGACTCTTCTAGATGAGCCAATTCGTCGTCATCGGAAGCACGCTCGATAGTGCTTGTCTCTTCTAACGACATCGCTGCTCACTTGGTGTTGAATAGTTCGGTGATGGATCAACGAATGCGACGTGAATGCAGATTGCAATTTACATGATTCGTTCAGTTATGTAGTATTATAAAAGAATAAATGCAATCCCATAAACCGTATTTACAATATTCACTCGACGAATTCCCAATGAAACACTGAAACGAATCAGTGAGGACGTAAGATGCAATGCAATCTCCAACTGAAGTAAACGTCAATTCGAGCAAAAATATTTCTCAGAGGGATAAAAAAACATTGTGCTTCGTTTTGATATGCCTCAACATCAACATTTTTGATCATATTGAATTTATGACTTTCAAATTAGAACTTTATAGAACATATGAGCAGTTTTAAAATTATGGAATGTTTAAATTTTAATAAATAAATACTGTAAAAATAGATTAAAACATCTTCCTCAAGAATACTCAGATAGAATAAAATCAAGAAACCTCTCAAAAACTCCTTTCCCTCCTCATAAATCGATGATGACCAATAAAACCTCCTCTGCTCCAAAACAAAAGCCGAAAAGAAAGATTTGAAGCCTTATATAATCCTGATCACTTCGTCAAAGCTTAGGCAGCAAACATAACTCCGCCTCAATAGCCCTCACTCTCCACATAAACCTCTCTCAAGAGCCCCGATAATGTTTTTCTCTGAAGAATACATGGAAAGCACGCAATCATAAAATGATGCTAATTACATATGTAACCCTGTGCATTCAGAGATTATATATAT